>BOPN01000339.1:518291-535791 GCA_017312705.2 Penaeus japonicus
AGAAGAAAGAGGAGTAGAAAAAAGAAAGGAAGGGAGAAGGAAGGAAGAAGTAAGAATGAAGAAAATGAAAATAAAGAGAGAAGAAGAAAGAAAAACGAATGAACAAGAGGTAAGGTTAGAAAAGAAAAGAAAAGAAAAGAAGGATTAAGAAGAAGAAAGAATTTTAAAATGAGTAAATAAGACGAAAGAGAGAAAGAGCAGAAGAGGAAGAAATAATATCATGAGAAAGAATTTCGACACAGACAAGCCATCCTTAACGGAAATCCTTTGAATTTGCGAAATGAATTCATTGTGTTCACTATTCTTCATAAGTTATATATATATATATATATATATATATCTGTATAATATATATATATATATATATATATATATATATATATATATATATATGTATATATATATATGTATATATATATACATATATACATATATATATATACATATATATATATATATATGTATGTATGTATGTATATTTATATATATATATATATATATATATATATATATATATATATATATATATATATATATATATATATATATATATATATATATACATATACATATATACATATATACATATATACATATATACATACAGTACACACACACACACACACACACACATAAACAGAGACATAAATGAATAGCTCCAAAGAACAAGATATGCGTGTACAACAAAAGTACAGCCATTAGGAATACAGCATCTTCCCATCCCAGTGAGGCGGAAATGCGAGGCGGGAATGGACCACCTCATGAATAAGGCTTCAAGAGGAACATTAAGAAGTGAAGATTTGCTCTGCCGGGGAGGGGAGGTATCCGATGGGGAAGAGGGGAAAGGGGATGGGAATTGAGGGAGGGGAGGGGAGGAGAGGAGGAGGAAGAGGGGAAGGAGGTAAGGATGGAAGGTTGGGGAAGGGGATGGGAATTGAGGGAGGGGAGGAGAGGAGGAAGAGGGGAAGATGAGGAAGAGTGGAAGGAGGGGGGAGAGAAAGAAGAGTGGAAGGAGGTAAGACTGGAAGGAGGGGAAAGATGAGGAAGAGGGGAAGAAGGGGGAGAGAAGGAAGACGGGAAGGAGGGGGAAGAGGAGGAAGAGGGAGAAGGAGGGGAGAGAGAAGGAAGAGGGGGAGGAATGAAAGGAGGGAGAAAAACAGAGGTTAATGGAAGAGAGAAAGGGGAAAGAAGGATAAAAGGGAAGAAGATGAAAAGAGGGAAGACGAGGAAAAGGAACAAATGAAAGAAGAAGGAAAGAGGAAGAAATAGATAGGAAGTGAAAAAAAGCAAAAAAACGAAAGGGTTGAAAGAGAAGAATAGCAAGACTAAGGGAGAAGGAAGGAGAAGAGAGGGAAAGGCATCTGACCAAAGAAGGAGCAGACTTGAGCCATAAAGTTCCTCGGTTGTCCCTCTATATATATATGGCTCATAAAACGTAACGTCTTCGACTACACAATACCAAGAGACAAGTACCAAAGCACACGCGTTGTTTCCTTATGGCGGATGGGGTAGGGGGTGGGGGGAGGGAGAGGAAGGGGGAAGGGAGGGGAAGGGGGGAGAGAGAGGAAGGGGGGAGGGAGAGGAAGGAGGGAGGGAGGGGAAGGGGGGAGGGAGAGGAAGGGGGGAGGGAGGGGAAGGAGGGAGGGAGGGGAAGGGGGGAAGGAGAGGAAGGGGGTAGGGAGATGAAGGGGGGAGGGAGATGAAGGGGGGAGGGAGAGGAAGGGGGGAAGGGAGAGGAAGGGGGGAGGCGAGGGGAAGGGGGTAGGGAGGGGAAGGCGGGAGGGAGGGGAAGTGGGGAGGGAGAGGAAGGGGAAAGGAGGGGAGGGGGGGAGGGAGAGGAAGGGGGGAGGGAGGGGAAGGCGGGAGGGAGGGGAAGACGGGAGGGAGGGGAAGGGGGGAGGCGAGGGCGGGGGGGGGGGGGGGGGAGATCTTGTGGTGGTCCATTGCCTTCCAGATTTTGAGAAGGATTTCTCCTGAAGGAGGAAAGATGGAAGGGCCGAGAGGGAAAGGAAAATTGGGAAATTGTTATGTTTATTCTCTGTTATTGGCGGAGTAAGTGGTTTATGTCGTCAATATTCGAGTCGGATAGAAAGGTATAGTGACTGAGCCACATTCTGTTTATTTGTATGCATGTAAGCAAGCTTGGCGAAAGGCAGGATGTGCATGAATTATATCATGTACATACAGTGACATATATATTTGTATATGTGGTTGTGTGTGTGTGTGTGTGTGTATGTGTATGTGCGTGTGTGTATGTGTGTGTGTATATGTGTGTGTTTCTATATGTGTGTGTATGCGTGCGTGTGTGACTGTGTGTGTGTGTGTTTCTATATGTGTGTGTATGTGTGTGTGTGTGTGCGTGCGTGTGTATGAGCGTGCGTGCGTGCATGATTTATCTATTGACAGCCTATGCACAAGCATTCAAAACCTGATTCAGACACCACCTCACAAGAGCCAAAGACAATACTCCCCCGTCTAGACAAAGACCCCCAAAGATCCCTAAACTGCATAAACAAAAACGACCAACGTGTTCCTGACAAAGCCCCCCTCTTTCGCCTCTCATATACCTACATAAACAACTCCATCTGCAAAGTAAATAGTCCCCCCCCTCCCCCGCCCTCCCACTCCTCGTTCAGTGACTGGCGAGACCCGGAGTGCCAACCGCTGACGAGGCACTAAAGAGAGACACACCCCGTGAGAGGGCCATCCACAACAGATGCCTGCTGCTTAAGACCTGGGTATTCGCACTCGGGTTAGTATCTTGTGGTGATCAAAATAGACATGAGACCAAGTTGAGGTTTTGGTGTTTAAATGCAATTGTTTGTTGACTGAGCAACATGGAATCGGTGATTTGAAATGGAAATACAAGGATGATGATGATAATGACTAGAGTAAGTGATGGTAAGGATGATGATGGTAATGCCAATAATGATAAGGACAATTTTGATTATAATAATTATAAAAAGGATAATACTACTGATAATACTATTGATAATAATAACGATACTAACAAGAGGATAATCATTAACAATTTAAAACAACAACAACAACGAAAAATAAAAATGACGGTAATAATGATTAAAAAAAAGATGATAATGAAAGCGAAAACAACCATTTCAATTTATATATTGCACAATCAGTTTCCTCGTTCATCACGAAATCCTAACCCAGAAGCTAGGTACCTCTTCAACATATGCAATAGAATAAAAAAGACAAACAATGAATAAAGTCCTACAGCAGAGACTATCAATTACTGAAAACCAACCACAAGAAAATAATTAAACTTCCATACTCAATAATCAAATCATTCCTTCTCGTCTTCCTTTATTTATTTATTTTTTTTTACCTCTCTCCCTTTCGTACTTTCATCCCCTTTCACGAGACTTTTCGCCAACCCTTTCCCTCCAAGTCTCTCCCTCTCTCTACGCTTTGAATACCACGCTGTCTCCTTCGCACCTTGTTCCCTTAACTCTCTACCTCATTAGCAGAGCATTCATTATCATTAGTGAACCGGTACAGGCTTTTCTACTGTTCGAGTTCTCTCTGTTAATGCGAAGTGCTTGTTTCTTTCCCTTCTTACTTCCTTCTTTCTCTCTTCCCTTATTCCCCTCTTCGGCTCCCTATCATTCTCTTCTCGTCCCCTCTTTCCCTACTTGGTTCTTCCCCTCTTCTCCTCCTCCCCTCTTCCAGTTCCTTCCCTCTTCCTTCCCTCTTTCCCGACTTTTCTTTGGCTCTTCCCCTTCCCCACTCCTTTCTTCCTCCCCTCCTCCCCTACTACTACCTTCTTCCCCTCTTCTCCTCCTCCCCTCTTCCAGTTCCTTCCCTCTTCCTTCCCTCTTTCCCGACTTTTCTTTGCCTCTTCCCCTTCCCCCTCCTTCCTTCCTCCCCTCTTCCCCTACTACCTTCTTCCCCTCTTCTCCTCCTCCCCTCTTCCAGTTCGTTCCTTCTTCACACCTACTCTTCCTTCCCTCTTTCCTGACTTTTCTTTGGCTCTTCCCCTTCCCCCCCTCCTTCCTTCCTCCCCTCTTCCCCTACTACCTTCTTCCCCTCTTCTCCTCCTCCCCTCTTCCAGTTCCTTCACTCTTCTCCTCCTCCCCTCTTCCAGTTCCTTCCCTCTTCACCCCTACTCCTCCTCCCCTCTTCCCTTCCTCCCTTCCTCCCCTCCTTCCATCTTCACCCCTACTCCTCCTCCTCCCCTCTTCCCCTCTTCCCTTCCTCCCCCCCTTTCCTCTTCACCCCTACTCCTCCTCCCCTCTTCCCCTTCCCCCTTCCTCCCCCTTTCCTCTTCACCCCTACTCCCTCCTCCCTCTTCCCCTTCCCTTCCCCTCCCCCCTCTTTCCTCTTCACCCCTACTCCTCCTCCCCTCTTCCCCTTCCCTTCCTCCCCCCCCTTCCTCTTCACCCCTTACTCCTCCTCCCCCTTCCCTCTTCCCCCTACTCCTCCTCCCCCTCTCCCCCTCTCCCCTTCCTACCCTCCTCCCCTCTTCCCCTCCTCCTTTCTCCCTTTCCTTTTTTTTTCTTTGCTCATCGGTATTGTTCGTAGTCTTTCCCCAAAAGGTTTTCTTGCTTCGGCGAAAGTAACGTAGCTTGCTCTAGCTGCTAACGAGGGGAAAAAAAGCCGGCTACAGGATATCGTACGAAACGAAATGGCTTCGTCTAATGTAGCTGGGTTATTAGGTCTATTGTAATTTAATTTTATTACCTATTTTTATTATTATTATTTTTATTTTTTGTCATTGCTATTTTCATAATTATCATCATCCCTGTAATCATTACTGTTATTATCTTTATCATCCTTTTCATTATTATTATCATTATTGTCATTGCTATAATTACTATTACTATTAATATTGCTTTTATCATTATTATCAACATTATCTTTATCTTCTTCACTATGATAATAATGATGACAATGATAATTGTCATTATCATAGACATCATCATTATCATAATTATTCTGTTCATCATATCATTATCCTTATCATCATCAATTTTATTACCATTATTGTTATCATTATTGTTATCTTTATTACTACCCTTACTGTTCTCATTCTTCTTAGCATTATTACATTTTTCATTATTACCATTATCCTTATTATCATCATCATTATCTTCATCACTATTACTATTATTGTTATCATTACTTTAAGTATCATTATCATTATAATTTTATGATTATTGATTATATCATCACTGTTATTCATTATTATCAATGCCATTATTATTATCATTATTATTATTATTACTATCATAATTATTATTATTATCATTATTATTATTATTATTATTATTATCATTATTACTATCATCATTGTTATCATTATCATCTTTATCATTACTATTATCATAATTATGATTATTTAGTATCATTATCTTCATTATCATCATCAGTAATACTTAATATTACCATGACATTATTATCACTGTTGCTGTTGTTATCATTCTGAAAGAGGAACAGAAAAAACGAAAGATATAAAACGATAATAAAAAATATAAAAAAAAGACAAAACTAAAGAAGATGATAATAAGACGAAAAAAGTGCGAGAGGCAGAAAAAAAATGTAGGTACAAGAAGAACAGAAAAAAAGAAAAGATATAAAACGATAATAAAACATATAAATAGACAAAAGTAAAGAAGATTATAATAACACGAAAAAAAAGAAATACTGATATAAAGACGAATAATTCCAAGCAAAAAGGAATATGAAACTAAGAGAAAGTACAGTTAGTGCCTCCTTCAAGGGGAAACTATTTTAATATGTCTTCCCTTTCTTTTCCCTGTCACTCTTTCCCTGCCCATGAAACAGGACGCTGCACATATTCCTCGCTTGGGTATTTCGTCACAAAATATTTGAGAAAAAAAGAATGTGAGAAAAATATACAGAGATTCTTTTTATTTTATTTTTGGACAAAGATGAAAAAAATGAGAGGAAAAAAAATGTTTCTTCTCATATAAGACGGGAAGAAAATAAGTGCCAGCTGCCATAAATCTTTCTGTAGACGTGTTAATGAACGTATGGAACTTATAATGATGTGTTTTTCTAACCCTTAACATTTTGAGTAAAGCTCTGATACCACGCTGCGTTAGAGAATCCAAGGAAATGTTGGGAATACAAGATACATAACAATAATAACGCCTATTGAACAGTGGCAAATACAAACATAATGAAACCGTTACGACATTAACGCATCATTAAACCTCTTTATTACCAATTATCATAACTAAGAGGCATTTCTAGGAGTAACTTTCCACAACACTACACTTAACATCAATACAAACTGTTGCTCAGTAGGCAATACAATAAAATAAAGAGAGAGAAGAAAAAAGTCATTCTGTTTCTAATCTAATCTTGTTCTAACCCCACATCTATTTGCTATAAAAGGTTCTCATACCATTACAAAGAGTAGATGACCATATATCTAACCATAGCTAATTCCATTAAGAAATGATATTAACAGCAATCAACAGAACTCGAGGCAGTAATATAATGCTGCTCGAACCACTAACAGCAGACGATCTCACAGCATCTTGAAATCCGAGAAGATCACTTACACCCCATTTAACTATTATTGTTCGTCCTATTTCCTCTTCTTCCTCCTTTTCCTCTATCGTCTTTCCACTTTCTCCTTCTCTCTTTCTTCTTTCTCCTTTCTACTGGTCTTCACGTCTCTCCTTTCTCTATTTTTTATATTTTTGTTTTCTTTTCTCATCTTCCTTCTTCTCTTCTTTGTCTTCATTTTTCTCCTTTTTCCCCTCCCTTTCTTTCCCTTCTCTTCATCCTCTTTTACCTATTTTCTACTTACTTTTTCCTCCTCTTCCTCCAACTCCTCCTTTTCGTTATCCTCCTCCGCCTCCTTCCTGCTCCTTCCTCTTCCTACCCTTCTTCCTTTTTGTCATCCTCCTCCGCCTCCTCCTTTCTCTTCCTCCTCCTTCTCCTCTTACTCTTATTCCTTCTAATTCTCCTCCTCCTCAACTTCCTCTTACATCTTCTCCTCCTCCATCTCCTCCTCCACGCCCTTCTTCTTCCCCTCCTCCTCCTCCTCCCCATACACATCCTCCTCTTCCCTCTCCCTTTCCTCCCATTATTCCTTACACACACCCCACACCTCCCCCTCCCTCTCTACTCCCCCTCCATCTCAAACTTCCCCCTCCCCACCCCATCCCCCCACCCTTCCCCTCTCACCACGCCCTCCCTGACCACACACACCCCAACCACGACCTCAGTAACCCCGCCCCCTTTCCTTCGTCAGCACACGCCCCCTCGATGATCGGCCTATGTTCCTTGTGATGCCTTACTGAGGGGATGCTAAAAAGGGGAAAGGGAGAGGGAGGGAGAGGAAAGGGGAGGAATGGAGAAGGAGGAGGAGGGAAGGGGAAGAATGGAGAAGGAGGGGGAGGAAAGGGGAAAGGGAGAGGGAGGGGGAGGAATGGGGAAGAATGGAGAAGGAGAAGGAGGAAAGAGGAACAGAGAGAGAGAGGGGGGGAGGAAAGGGGAAGAAAAAGGAAGGCGAGAAGGGAGAGGGAGGTGGAAAATGGGAGGGGAGGGAAAGGAAGTATGGAGAAGGAGGAGGAGGAAAGGAGAAGAGAGAGAAAGGGGGGAGGAAAGGGGAAGCATGGAGAAGGAAGGGGGGGAAAGGGGAAAGGGAGAGGGAGGGGGAGGAAAGGGGAAAAGAGAGAGAGAGGGGAGGAAAGGGGAAGAGAGAGAGGGGGGGAGGAAAGGGGAAAAGAGAGAGATGGAGGAGGAGGAAAGGGGGAGAAAAGGAAAGGGGAGAAGGAAGAGGGAGGGGAAGAATGGGAGGGGAGGGAAAGAAAAGAGGAGAAAGGAGAGGGAGAAGAAGGAAAAGGTGAAGCATGGAAAGGGAGGGGAAGGAGAGGGAGAAGAATGAAAAGGGAAGCATGGAAAGGGAGGGGAAGAAAAGAGGAGAATGGGGAGGGTGCTATGGTAAATGAGAGAGGAGATAGGGTGGGGTGGGAATGTGGGTGTTGTAAACGTAAAAGGGAATGGAAGAGGTGGAGAGGGAAGAGAAGGGGAAGGGGAAGAGTGAGGGAAGGGGAGCAAGAAGGTGGGAGGGAGGGGGCTATGGATGAGTGGAGGAGATCGGGGTAACAAGAGAGAAAAAGGGAGGAGGATTAAGGGGAAGAAACAGAAAGAATAATTCAAGGCAGATAGGGAGGAATGTGTGGAGTAAAGAAAAAGAGAAAGAAAGAGAGGAATAGAGAGAAGGGTGGAGGAGAAGAAGAAGAGAAAAACAGAGGAGGGGAAGATGAAAGGAAAAGTAAAAAGGGTGTAAGAAGAGAAGGGAAAGAAGGAAGCGGGAAAATGAAGAGAAGGAGAAGAGAAAAACAGAAAAATAGAATGATGAAAGAAGGAGGTAGAGATATGGGAGAGGGAGAATAGAACGATAAAGAGGGGAAAAGATGTGAGAAGAGAATGAGGGAGACGGATAACAGGGGGAAGAGGGGAAGGAAGGCGAAACTGAGAAAGGAAGGAAAAGGAAGATTAGGGGAGGGGGGAGGGGGAGGAAGGGGACGGAGGGAGAGAAGTGAAAGAAGGAGATTAAGTAAACACAACGTTGCTTACGTCACCTCGCTTCGGTGGCCACATTCCCCTCATTACCCGCTAAGAAGCCCTTCCCCTCATGAGGCTTGTCACCCCTGCGTCTCTGCACCTTTACCTCCCCCCTCCCCGTTCCCTCCTACCCACTTCCCCCTCTCCCTCTCCCTCTTCCTCTTCCTCTCCCCCATCCGCTCTTCCTTCCACTTCCCCCTTCATCCATTCCCTCCTCGCGCACCTCTTGCTTTCTTCGTGTCTCTTCCTCTTCTCCCCTCTTTGGCCTCTTGTTTATCACCTACCTCTCCCTCGCCCCCCTTCTCTCCTTCTCTCTCCCTTTCTCTCCTCTCTCAACTCTCTCTCTCTCTCTCTCTCTCTCTCTCTCTCTCTCTCTCTCTCTCTCTCTCTCTCTCTCTCTCTCCTTCTCCTCCCCTGCTCCTCCCTCTATCTGTCTCCTCTCTCACCTTTCCCCCACCTCCTTCTCCTACCTCTCTCTTCTCCCTCCCCCCTCCCTCTCCCCTTCCCTATCCTCTCCTCCTTCTCCACCTCCCCCTTCCCCACAATCTACCCCTCCCCCTCCCCCCTCCCTAACCCCCAGCATGACCATAAGGCGATTACAAGAGTTAGGAAACAGACAACAACAGTTATGTTCTGTGACGTAACTTTTTATACATTTGCATATGAAAGGTCGGCGTGGGCGTGGGCGTGGGCGGTGTCTTAGGTGTATTTACGAATATGAGATTGACTCTGACTAAAATTATTTTTTTTATGGTGGAACTATCAACGCTTATCAAGATAATGGGAACCAATAGTAACATTGATTATGGTCATAACAATGATGATGATGATAATGATGATGAGGATGATGATGAGGATGAGGATAATGATAAGGATAATAATAATGATAATGATAATGATAATGATTGTGCTTAAGCTAATGATAATGCTAATGATAATGATAACAACAATAACAATGATAATGATGATAATAAAAGTTTTAATAACAATGATAATGACGATAATAATAATGATGACGATGATGATGATAATAATAACACTAACCAAGATGACAGAAATAATAATAACCATAGCTAAAAATGAAAATAAGAATAATGTTAAAAAATATGAATAATGATAAAACTATACACTCATTTCTTTAGCAACAATAAATGAAAATAAAAAAGAATGTTGAAAATATGAATAATAATAAAACTATACACTCATTTCTTTAGCAACAATAAATGAAAATGAAAAAAAAGAATGTTGAAAATATGAATAATGATAAAACTATATACTCATTTCTTTAGCAACATGAGCCTCATCCCATTCCCTCACGCCTTTCCCTTTGATCTCGCCCTGCAACATTGCAAACGGCGTAGTCCTGGTTGACACTTGGGGCTTTCTCGGAAGAAGCAAGAATTTTTCGTAATATTTTTTTTTTTTTTTTTTTTTTTTTTTTTTTGTCTTGCGTGTTTTGGGTGTATATGTATGTTTGTGTGTATATATGTATGTGTCTGTGTGGTGTGTGTGTATGTGTGTTTGTGTTAATGTTACTGTTTTCTCTCTGTCTCAATCTATATTTCGACCTATCTAATTATCTTTGAATATATATAAATATGTGCACACACACACGCGCACATATGTGTGTGTCCACACACACGCACACACACACACAAATGTATATATATATATATATATATATATATATATATATATATATATATATATATATATATATATATATATATATATATATATATATATATATATATATATATATATATATATATATATATATATATATATATATATATATATATATATATATGTATGTATGTATATATACATATATATATATATATATATATATATATATATATATATATATATATATATATATATATATACATACATATATATATATATATATATATATATATATATATATATATATATATATATATATATATATATATATATGTATATATATATATATATATATATATATATATATATATATATATATATATATATATATATATATATATATATATATATATATATATATATATATATATATATATATATATATATATATATATATATATATATATACTCACACACACACACACACACACACACATACACACACACACACGCACACACACACACACACACACACACACACACACACACACACACACACACACACACACACACACACACACACACACACATATATATATATATATATAAATATATATATATATATATATATATATATATATATATATATATATATATATATATAAATGTGTATACATATATATATATATATATATATATATATATATATATATATATATATATATATATATATATATATACATATATGTATATATATATATATATATACATATATATATTCATATAAATATACATACATATTCTTCACAACATATTTACCCTTCTCTTTAAGTTTCTTACGCCTTCCTTTCCTAGCCCCCCCTTCCCCTTCCTCTCCCCCCTCCCCTTCCCCTCGTCAGCGTATCGAGTCACCGCCTCCCTTGCTTCCCCTCAGGCCACCGGATCAAAGGAGAATTTTGAACAGAAGATGGAATCCATATTACCACGCGTCCAGACTCTGAAGAGATCAAAATGTGGGGTTATAATTCTGTTCTATTTTCTCTCTTTTTACTCTCTTTCTTTCTCTCTCCCTCTCTCTGTCTTTCTCTTTCTTTTTCTGTCTCTGTTTCTCCCTCTCATCTTCCCTCGCGCTTCTCTTCCTTTCTTTCTTTCTTTCTCTCTTTATCTTTCTCCCTTTCTTCTCTCCCTCTCTCTCTCTCGCTCTCTCTCTCTCTCTCTCTCTCTCTCTCTCTCTCTCTCTCTCTCTCTCTCTCTCTCTCTCTCTCTCTCTCTCTCTCTCTCTCTCTCTCTCTCTCTCTCTCTCTCTCTCTCTCTCTCTCTCTCTCTCTCTCTCTCTCTCTCTCCCTCCCTCCTTCGTATCCATTCTCTCTCTCTCTCTCTCTCTCTCTCTCTCTCTCTCTCTCTCTCTCTCTCTCTCTCTCTCTCTCTCTCTCTCTCTCTCTCTCTCTCTCTCTCTCTCTCTCTCTCTCTCTCTCTCTCTCTCTCTCTCTCTCTCTCTCTCTCTCTCTCTCTCTCTCCCTCCCTCCTTCGTATCCATTTTCTCTCTCTATCTCTTTCTCCCTCTCTCTCTCTCTCCCTCCCTCCCTCGCCTCCACTCTCTCTCTGTCTCTTTCCTCTGCCTGTTGAAAGACCAAACAAAAAGAAAAGAAGACGCAAGCAACCCTCGTGGAATAAGGACACGTAAAGGACTTCTCGAATACAGAAACGGGGGCTTAAGAATGCTGGAATTCATCTTGACAAGTTCCGTGGGCGATGAAGAAGTTGAAGAAATGAAAACCCAAGTCGTAACCGTCACGGCTAAGTTTTATCCTCGGAACATAGCCGATAATTGTCGTTGCGATAATAGCTACACGATCAGGATATTCTGCAATTGCCGAATTTGCAATTGCATTTAGCGCTCTCATCTTGCGATATTGAAGCCTATCGGCACTTAACGTCTGCAGTTAAACCAAATCTTCTTTCGGCGATCTAGATCCAATGTTAGAATCTATTTAGAAATTGTCGTTGCTTCTATATTCCTGTCTAACTTATTCGTATGATGTGATTATGATCTCTGAATATGAATATTATCTATAGTTTTAAAACACATATATAATTTTATTCTAAAGCATTAACAACCTCAAGAAACTTAATCCATGCACTAACCCACACAAACACACCCGTTTTACTGATCCGTGCCAAATTGATACAAATTTTATCCCTTCAGCTAATTTCCATACAATTAAAAACTTCAGAAAAAGTAATACATGAACTAACCTTACACTACCTTCCCGCCCATCCCGACACACACTCTCTAACAGTAATACATAATGATCCCCTTTAACATGATTAAGGTCCCCGAGGTTCATATCATTAGAGAAGATAACTTTAATCCATTTCTCTCTATCCACGAAATAGGAAAAGGGACCTGTACATTTTGATTGCACAGTTGCAAAATACTGATCACCTTTCATGAACCTGTAATGGCACCCAATTTATTCTTCTTGATATACCTTACGTCATGATTGAATTTCCCTGTTTCACTTTCCTTAATTATATTTCTCTCTCTCTCCCTTTTCACTCCTCTATCACCTATGCAAATCCTTGCACTGCAAAGTTCTGTTTCTGTGTAATATTAATTCGGACATTGACCTTTAAAGGATGTAGGGGTTATATTTGCACTCAGAATGCGGGGAAAAGTGTGTGTGTGTGTGTGTGTGTGTGTGTGTGTGTGTGTTTATGTTTTCTATATCGATATTTGTGATGTCGATAATTTAAATGTATTTTTTGGGACAGCTCTTCATTCTGTTTATCTCAGCAGAATGGAAATGACTCAAGAAAAAAAACGAAAAATAATTAAACTTTAAAATAAATTACCCTAATCTCTTTATCGAACTCAAAGGGATCTATCTCCTGCACACCTCTAAGCAGAATACTAAAGTTATTCATAGCTTCCTGAATACAACGCTTTATCTTATGTAGCAAACACACACACACACACACGCACGCACACACACACACACACACACACACACACACACACACACACACACACACACACACACACACACACACACACACACACACACACACACACACACACACACACACACACACACACACACACACACACACACACACACACACACACACACACACACACACATCAGAACTGAGACCACTGTTTATCAAATTTACTACCAAAATCAGAATAAAAACTGTTCAATGTATGATAAATGAGTTGCAATTATCCAGAAATCGTGTTCAGTAATCTATAAATTAAACCTCGAACTTGAATGTATTATTCCGTTGGTAAAAAAATAAAAATAATAATAATAAATAAATAAATTAATGAAATAATAATAATAATAAGCATATATTTTCGATCTTACCGACATACAGTAAACATGAATCTGTTTCTATGAAGTGACCTTAGGCTAAAACACTCTTCTTACACTGCTTAGTAAACATAAGTTCATCATAATTAACAAACATACAAACAATGTAAGGTTATTCAAAACCGAATTCCTTTATCTTTGAAGTCTTAAGAAATACCTTGACCTAAATAGTTTTCCTTCGTTTAAAGAATTCTCCTACTTTACAAACAAAGAAAACAATGATACATGAAGGAATTTATAACAAACGTTAAGTCTAGTTAACTTCTTTGTTCAAACTCTCTTCACCAAAATGCTGACATAATTTGTTTTTTTCATCGTAAGATATACTAGAAATAATTTGTTAAATCTTCTTTTAAAAAGTTCTTCCTAGATTTGATTTTATAACTTACCCCTAACCTATATAAAACACTAATAAAATATGTGCCAACATGCAAGAAAAAAAAAGATTGATAGTAAAACAAACAAACAAAGAAAAAAACAACATATCATCCACTATTAAAATACCTTTTTCCTACCCCATTCATTAACCAAAATTTCATCCAACATATCGCGTCCATAAAGAACCATAACTTGAAATCGAGTCCATTACTCTTTTAAGTGTCCCTAAGAGTAAAAAAAGAAAAAAAAAAGAGGACTGACCTGAACCATTTTTCCTCTTATCGGCGTCTCATGAAGCGACGCGTTAGGAATCGTGATCAGCGAGGTCCTCGTCTCTTCAGCACACGGTCTCTTCACATCCAATAGCCTTCACGGCTTCCTATATAGCCTCCTTCTATCCCCAATCCGAGAAGTGAAAATGTTTCCCCCTCGTTCCTTCCTCCTCCCTCCCTCCCTCCCTCCCGCCCTTCCGTCCTCCTTCCTTCCCTCCCTCCCTCCCTTCCGCCCTCTCTCCCTTCCCTCCCTCCCTCCCTTCCGCCCTCCCTCCCTCCCTTCCGCTCTCCCTCTCTCCCTTCCGCCCTTCCGCCTTCCCTCCCTCCCTCCCTTCCGCCCTTTGGCCCTCCCTCCCTCCCTCCCTTCCTTCCTTCCCTCCCTCCCTCCCTTCGGCCTTCTCTTCCTCCCTCCCGACCGCCCTTCCGCTCTCCCTCCCTCCCTCCCGCCTTCCCTCCCTCCCTCCCGTCCGCCCTTCGGCCCTCCCTCTCATACCGTGTTTACTCACTCGTGGCGGAAAGGGATGGAGGGGAAAAATATAACAGGGGGAAAAAAGGAGAGACAGAAACAGAGAGCATGAATGAAAAAAAAAAAAAGGAAATAGACGAAAGAGTTGAGATGTGAAAGGAAATTAAAGAAGATATGAGAGGGAAAAACGCGTAAACAAACGTTGATTTATTATGATACACCGAGATAGGACTGCGTACAAAGATGAATTTTATGGCCATTACTATTGCCAGAGGAAAGGGCTTGGTATGGGTAGGGATTGGGTAGGGGGGAGGGGTAGAGGGGTAGTTGAGGATATTGCCCTTGCGATCACAAAGGCAGAGTGCAGAAAAAGAGAAGTATCGTGTGCGCATTGCTGTTTATTTAAGAATGAAAAGAACGGACAGCCCTGATTCGAACCGACGAAGCTTCGCTCAACACTACTCGGATCTTTGTGAATCATCAAAATAATGATACTGAAAGAACTCTTTAAATAATGAAACAACTTTTCATCTCGGGGGTTTGGCAACATCTCTCTCTCTCTATCTATCTATCTATCTATCTATCTCATCTCTTTATTTTTTTTTATCTAGATTCCTTCTATTCCTTTTCTTCTTCTTCCGTTTTTACAAATCATTTTCTGTTTCCCTTTTTTATTTTTGTTATTCTCATATTTTCGTCTTCGTTTCTTTTCTTTTTTTTTCTCTCTCTCTGCTTTTCATTTATGATGTGTGTCTGTTTGTTTTACTTTTTATATTCTACTGTTTTCTTGTTTCTTCTGATATTCCTTTTTTTTCCTTATTCATATTGTTGTTCTTTTTATCTATTGCTTTTTTTTTCATTTCCTTGTTTTTCTGTTGTTGTGTTTTCATCGTTCTGTATTATTTTCTTTATTCCTTTACTATCTTATTTTTCTAGTTTCTTTATTTTTTTCCCTTTATCATCCTCTTCTCTTTTCTCATTCTTTCTCCTCCATATTTTCCTATTTGTTTCTTTTTCTAGTTTCGCGTATTTGCTTTTTTTTTGTTTGTTTTTTTCTTAGTACTATCATCATTATTATATTCATTTTCTTCTTCTTCTTTATTATTATTTTCTTTTCACATTTTTATTCCTTAAACATCCTTTCTTCTATTTTCTTATTATTCACAGTTTTCTAGTATTATCATCCTATTTCTATGTTCTCATTATTATAATCTTATCTAATTCTTCTATATTTACTCTTCCCTCCTTCCCCCCTTCCCTCCCTCCTTCTTTTCCTCCCTCCCTCCCTCCCTCCTTGCCTCCCTCCTTCCCTTTCTTTCTCCTTCCCTCTCTCCCTCTCTCCCTCCTTCCCATCTTTCTTCTCTCTCTCTCAGCCTAACCCCAAACACAGGATGATGTAAACTACACACGCAAGGAATTCATTGCACGCTAACCTCTGTAGTGTCTATTGCCTAATCATTAAAGCTGAAGTTTCGCCCTTATCGGATCTGAAGCAACAAGATATTTCAGCTCTGCACCTAGAGTAAGACAGCTGGCTGGCTGTGGGGGGGGGGGGGTCAACAGCTGGTTGATATGTTGAATTATTACAGTTGCACTAAGATTGAAATAGCCATTAAGGGGGAAACGTGGTAAAAATTTATAAAGGATGCCCCATCAATAGCTATCAAAGATAAGGATAATAATGATGAAAATGATAATGATGTTAATTTTGGTATTGAAAGCAACGAAAATTATTACCATGATAGAAAAAGTGATAATGATAATATACATGGTATTGGTAAAATCAATGATAAACTTCATGATATGACTTGTAATGACAATACTAACGATAATAAAGATAATGATGATAGTGAAAATGATCATTATTATTTTTCATCATTAACATTATTAATAGTAATATGACTATTATTGCTATTATCATTATTATTATTATTATTATAATTATCATTGTTATTATTGTCATTATTATTATTATTATTATTTTTATTATTATCATTATTATTATTATAGTTATTATTATCACTATCGTTACTATTGTCACCATTATCATTATCTATATCACTACTGGTATAATGATTATTATAATTTTAGTTGTAATCATCATTATTTCTATTATCATTTTTATGATCATAGCACCCATAATAATTATTATTATTACCATTATGATCATTAGCATTATATTCATTATAATCAACAATAAGGATAATAAATATCACTATTATCATTAACATTATAGTCATCATTATTATTATAACTATCATCATATTCCTTATCATCGTTATTATCACCAGTGTTATTAAAAAACAACAACATTATAATTATTATTATGATAGTGACAATAATTACCAATATCATTACTATCATTACTATCTCTATCATCATTATCATACATATATAAAGACCGTTGTTATATCGATGTTGATGGTGATGATGATGATGGTAATGAGAATGAGAATGATAACTATAGTAATAGTAATGATAATAGAAATAATGATAATAGTAATAATGATACTGAAAGTTGTAATGCTATGATGATAATGATGAGAGCAATAATAGTGATAATAATATTGATTAAAGCAATAAAAAGGATAACGATAACAGTATTTATCATGCTAATAATGATAATAATCCCAATAAATATAGGAATAATAACATTTCCAACCACGAAACAGAAATAAGCAATAATGATATCAGACGAAACACAATAAATCAAAAACAATTTCAAAATTTCAAAAAGCGCTTCTAAACCCAAGTATTACATCACACACACAGCCATATTTTCTGCAAAGCCTACATCATTATCAGCATCA
>BOPN01000339.1:543291-548069 GCA_017312705.2 Penaeus japonicus
GGTAGAGAAAGAGAAAAAGATAGAGAGAGAGAGAGAGAGAGAGAGAGAGAGAGAGAGAGAGAGAGAGAGAGAGAGAGAGAGAGAGAGAGAGAGAGAGAGAGAGAGAGAGAGAGAGAGAGAGAAAGAGAGAGAGAAAGAGACACCGAGAAAGACAGAAGCAAAGGAAAGGAGAGAGAGAAAGGAACGTTGACGCACACATTTAATTGAAACTAGCTTTAACAACACGCTACTGCTGACGTCTCTTTACGTAACGTTTAATGATGACTGACCGTCTACAGCGGACATGCATGTGATTTAAGGAATAAGATGCAAGATTTTTGTTTAGGGAAGCCAGAGAGGGAGAGGGAATCCCCCAGAGAGAGAGAGAGAGAGAGAGGGAAAGAAAAGAGAGAGAGAGAGAGAGAGAGAGATATGTATATATATATATATATATATATATATATATATATATATATATATATATATATATATATATATATATATATATATATGTATATACATACATATATATATATATATATATATATATATATATATATATATATATATATACATATATATATATATATATATATATATATATATATATATATATATATATATATATGTACATACATACATACATACACACACACACACACACACACACATATACATACATAGACATACACACATAAGTAAACGATAAGGTTCCTCTCTCCTCCCGCCAGCACCAAGACCTCCTAAGAGAGGAAATTTCGGGACTGGTCAGACAGATAAGAAAAAAAGGTCCACAGGGAAACTTGGGTTATTCATATGTGACATAGGCCTATATGCATTGGAATGGGGGAGGTGGGGGGGGGTTGGAGGGTGGGGTGGGGGGTGGGGGTTGGAGGGTGGGGTGGGGGGTGGGGGTTGGAGGGTGGGGTGGGGGGTGGGGGGTTTGGGTTTAGGGAGGAGAATAAAGAGAATGAAAGGGAGGAGATAGGGTGTGTGTGTAGGATTATGGGGGGGGGGGGGGGTAGGCAGGAGAAAGAAAGGAAGAGGTGAGAAAGGAAGAGAGAAGGAGATTAGAGGGAGGGGGAAGGGGAGGAAGGAGAGGTCAAGGAAAAAGATGAGGTGGGAGGGGAAGTAAGGAAGAATAGGAAAACGAAGAAGGGAGAACTAAGAGAGATTTAAAAGAAGAAGAAGAAGGAAGTGATAAAGAGTAGGCAGAATGGTAAGAAGAGGAAGTGGGTCAGAAAGAGGAGGAAGAGGGGAGAGAGAAAAGGGGGAGTGGATGTGAGAGGAGGAAAATAGGAGAGAGAAAAAGGGGAATGGATGTGAGAAGAGGAAAGGGAGAGAGAGAAAAGAGGTTAATAAGGAGGAAAAGTAGAGAGGGGAAAGAGAGAGAGAGAGAGAGAGAGAGAGAGAGAGAGAGAGAGAGAGAGAGAGAGAGAGAGAGAGAGAGAGAGAGAGAGAGAGAGAGAGAGAGAGAGAGAGAGAGAGAGAGAGAGAGAGAGAGAGAGAGAGAGAGAGAGAGAGAGAGAGAGAGAGAGAGAGAGACAGACAGACAGAGAGGGGAGAGAGAGAGCGAGAGAGTGAGTAAGAGAGAGAGAGAGATAGATAGATAGATAGAGAGAGAGAGAGAGACAGACAGACAGACAGAGAGGGGAGAGAGAGGGCGAGAGAGTGAGTAAGAGAGAGAGAGAGAGAGAGAGAGAGAGAGAGAGATAGATAGAGAGAGAGAGAGAGAAAGAGAGAGAGTGCTTTCTCGAAAATGAAATAGTCTGGGACACTTGCCTACCTATTAAGATTCAACGCAGGGACCTAAAAGATGGAGAAAAGAGATAGGAAGTGAAAAGAAAGAAAGGAAAGGAAGAAAGAGGAGAGTAAGAAGAAAAGGGAGAGTTAGAGGAAATAAATAAAGGGGATAATGAAGATGGACACAGAAAATGATAATGAATATACAATAATATATATAATAAGAAGTATTAAGAATAATATGATATATAAATATATAATGACAAAAAAATAATAGCAAACAATAGTAACGAAGATAATAATGATCATAATAACAATGATATCAATGCTAGTGATAATATTAATAACAATAAGGATAAGAATAATTATCATGGTAATGAAAAATAGTATCATTATTATTTTCATCATACTTATTATTGTTAATAGTGTTGATACTGATTATGCAAAATACTAGTAATACTTCTGACAATAGATAATAACAACAATAATGCTAATAATGATGACAATGATAATGATAGAAATAATGATAATGATAATGATAATAATGATGTCAATAATAATGATAATGATAACAATAATGTTACTGGAGATGGTTTTAAGAAATATGAGAATAAAAATGATAAAAGTCATAACAATGTTAATGTTAATGATAATGATATGCTATTAATAATAATCATGATCATGATAATGCTAATGATAATAATCATGATGATTATACTTGTAATCATCATCATCCTCATTATCATTAACATTATCAATATTATTGTCTTTATCATAATTATCATCGTTAATACTATTACTGTTCTCACTGTTATAACGGGTGCTTTTGTTATCGTTATCACTGCTATTATCCTCAAAAGGAGAAGAAAAACATTAACAAAACTACGAAAAAAAAACACGAAAGGAGAAGAAAGAGAGAGAGCGAACACAGACAACAAGATCAACCGAAAGGGGAATAACGCAGACAATAAGATAAATGAGACACAGACACATTACTAGGAAGATGAAGCTGGCCATTCCATCGACTTTATTAATAGAGAGATTTATAGAGTATCATGGGAACCAATAGGACCAGAATCCCCGAGGGAATGAGAAGGAAGGAAGAGGTTGAAAGAATAGATAGATAGAGGGAATGTATTCTGATTCATTAAATGATAAATGGAGAGATAGGGGATGAGACTATGGGCGAGAGAGAGAGAGAGAGAGGATGAAGCGGAGGGTGGGTGGGGAGGAGGGAGGGATTGAGGGAGGGAGAGTGGGAAAGTGGGAGAGAGAGTGGCAGAGATAGAGTTAGAGATATAGAAACAGAGAGAGAGAGAGAGAGAGAGAGTGAGTGAGAAAGAGAGAGGCAGAGATAGAGTTTGAGAGAGAGAGAGAGAGAGAGAGAGAAAGAAAGAAAGAGGCAAAGATAGAGTTTGAGAGAAAAAGAGAGAGGCAGAGATAGAGTTAAAGAGAGAGAGAGAAAGAGAAAGGCAAAGACAGAGTCAGAGAGAGAGAGAAAGAGAAAGGCAAAGACAGAGTTAGAAAGAGAGAGAGAGAGAGAGAATAAGAGAACAAGAACGAGAAAAAAATCGACAAAAGCCAGTTGTGAAGGGGAGACCCAGGGAATCCGTAAAGACAGCGAGAGTAAAAAAGAAAAGAAAAAAAGAAAAAAAAAAGAGGAGTGATCTAACCGCCACGCTCTATATAACACCCAGCCGCTACAGTAGAGTCTGTACGTGATATCTTGAGGCTAAGAGAACTGGGTCAAGAACACACTAGTCTAAATATAACACAATCTTCAACTCAGCTCACACTCCATTATAAAATGTGACTTCTTGCTTTCCTCCGTCGCCAGCTTCCCACACTCATAATGCACATTTTAACCCATACTCTCTTCTACTCCTACTCTCACTCTCACTCTTACTCCTACTCCCACTCTTCTCTTAAGAAGTCTGCCAGAACGAGAGTGTGGAAAAGTTTTTTTTTTTTTTTTTTTTTTTTTTTTTTTGTCTGAGTTGCTGATGGCATTGTTCAATAGGAAGCATTTGATTATGAATTATTAAATTTAAAAAGATATGTGTAGCTATTTTTATCTATTGTGTACCTTATATATCTACTTGAATATTGGTACTACTGTTTTTTTTTTTTTTTTTTTTTTTTTTTTTTTTTTTTTTTTTTTAGGATAATCATTACTTCTTCCCTTATTATCATGACAATAATTATCCTTATCAATTCCATTATAACCAGCATATCATTATAGATATCAACTTTATCTATTTTCATCACATGTTATTTCGTTATTTTGTTCCTTGTCATTATTACCACTGTTATCATTATTGTTATTATTATCATTATTTTCTTATTATTTCCGATTATTATCAATATACCTTTTACTCCATCACACTATATCCCAGTGTTGATTTCCATCACTCTTATCCCTTTTTTTTTTACTCAAGAAAGAGAGTGAGAACACCACAACATTAAATTTCATCAGACTTTATCTCAATATCTAATTTTATCACAATATACTCCACTCTCATATGTCACCACAAATCACCATCACATTTTATATCATCACACTCTTATCCCTTTTTTTTACTCAAGAAAGAGAGTTAGAACACCACAACATTAAATTTCACTAGACTTTATCGCAATATCAAATTTTATCACAATCTATTACTCAAGAAAGAGAGTGAGAACACCACAACATTAAATTCCATTAGACTTTATCGCAATATCAAATTTCACCACAATATACCCCACATTGCATGTCATCACACTCTTATCACTTTCTTTTTTTTTTTTCTTTTTTTTTACTCAAGAAAGAGAGTGAGAAAAAGAAGTAGAGAGAAGTAGCCTCATACTCAAAGAGCCTCGAGCCTACCACAGAGAGAACTCGTCCTCATAGCTATGCTGGAGCACGTTCTTTAATGAATAACTTTCTTAGATTTGTTATGTATTATCTCTTCATTCTTATACTTGTTTGTTTTTTGCTTTTTTTCTCTCTCTCTTTTTCTCTTTCTTTCTTCTCTTGGAGTGTAGATTGAATTGCCTTCATCTTTTTTAACGATTAT
>BOPN01000340.1:88438-90938 GCA_017312705.2 Penaeus japonicus
ATTTTCGGGACATGATATAGATTTATTGATATGGAATCTTTCTTCTTCTCATGAAATACTGAAAAGAAGTAAATGGTGTAAAAAAAAAAATAATAATAAATAAATAAATAAATAGATTAAAAAAAATAAAAAAAAAGTTAATCAAGCCAGCTTACGTGACCTATTTTGGTGTAAATACGAGTCACTGTTACTCTTGGTTGACTCAGCGTTTCCAGTTTAGCGCTTTTGCTGCTAGCTTTGATGACTTCGTGTTCTTTTTTTATTTCTTTTCTTTTCTTAGCGTTAAGCGATTTTACGATTTTTTTCCTCCTGTGCTGGGGAGATGAAATGCTGTATTTATTTCTATTTGATATATATATATTTTTTTTTTTTTTTTTATGTAAGTGGACAAAATTACCTTATTTTCATCAAAGATTATTTTGAACAAAAATTGAATTAAATAGATGTATCCATTTGTGCTTCTTGGATATACTTAAAATATGAAATTGGCTCTTACAGAATAGACTGCACGAAGATATATCATATCTACTTATAACATGAATATATATATATATATATATATATATATATATATATATATATATATATATATATATATATATATACATATATATATATATACATATATACATATATACATATACATAAACCCATTATTCTGTGAACTAGTCTTAGTAACCCAGTAAACTAGTATTCCTACTTCCCACTATTAAGACAGAGATATCTTCAAATCAATCAAAAAATCTACCCGGATCACCTATCAACTGGCCTACGGATCACAGAAAACCGACACAAAATATCTCGACACAATATATCCATAACTTTTTACGTAATTAAGGTGACCATAAGTAGAGGCTGCATCTACCCCAGTATTTAATGATCTACCCCGGATCACCGTTATGTGGGTAGAGGTAAACCCTAAATTCTTTACTTGTTTACAGAGCTTAGATTTATGTCTTGGTTATTCTAAATAAAAGGTGTAGATGAAGATGGAAACCTTTTTCTCCAGCAGCAAAATTCACTTTAGTCAACATCAAAACTGACCTATCTATTAGTCTTAGGTCCATGGCTAGCCAAGCTATACATTTTCTACACGATCAGCTATATCTTAATAGATATATTAATTTATATATATATATATATATATATATATATATATATATATATATATATATATATTAGATGTAGATATAGATAAAGGATATATATTAGATGTAGATATATTAGATACATTAGATATAGATATATTAGTTATAGATATAGATACATAGACATATCAGTTATAGTTATAGATATAGATAGATATACATATTAGATATATTAGATATAGATAAACAGATACATCACTAAAACAGACCGATTCCATAACTCCCAACAGCCCAAAGTAACAACAACAAACAACCACAATGGCACCGAAGATGTACATTAATCTCTCAATAAGCAAAGACTATAAGTATCTTAGTGATCTTAGCTCTTCTGAATAAGATACGGAAACGTGTTGAGGAAAAACAAAAACAAAACACGCTCTTTAATATATAAATTTGGCCTCGATGTGAACTCTGGAGGGTTTGAGGCCTCGTCTTTCTCGCTTTTGTGGGTGTTGGCTGGATGGGTGGAGGGAGGTGGGTGGATGGGTGGAGGGAGGCGGGTGGTGGTTGGGGGAATGTTTGGTGGAGGTCGGGGATGGTGGAGGTGGATGGTAATGTTGGAGGTGGAGGTGGTGGTGGTTTTGGTGGTGATTGTGGTGGATGGGTGGAGGGAGGTGGGTGGTGGTGGGGGATGGTGGTGGATGGTTTTGGTGGTGGTTGTTGTGGTGGATAGTGGTTTTGGTGGTAGTGGTGGAAGGTAATAGTGGTGGTGGTGGAGGTGGACGGTAGTTTTGGTGGTGGTTGTGGTGGAGGTGGTTTTGGTGGTAGTGGTGGAAGGTGATAGTGGTGGTGGTGGATGGTGGTTGTGGTAGTGGTGGAAGGTGATAGTGGTGGTGGTGGAGGTGGTGGTAGTTTTTATGGTTTTGTAGGATGGTGGTGATGGTGTGTGGTTGTGTTGTTATTGGTGAGATTTTGCTGTTGATTGTTAGCAATATCAGTGTAGTAATTATTACTATTGTTGATAATAATTATGTTGATTTTTTGTTCATACGATCATTACAAACGTTGTTACATCATTACAAAACATCATAATTATCATTATTAACATTATCGTTATTAACATTAGACTCAGTATCATCATTATGATAAGGTTTCGTAATCTTCATATATATATATATATATATATATATATATATATATATATATATATATATATATATATATGTGTGTGTGTGTGTGTGTGTGTGTGTGTGTGTGTGTGTGTGTGTGTGTGTGTGTGTGTGTGTGTTTACATATATCATAGATAAGGTTTATTTGATATCATAATAATATTGTTATAACTCAGTATTGTTAATATTCCCCATTGCAATTGTTTTTCTTAGTCTGTGAAAGGAAATGAGAGCATCTATGTA
>BOPN01000340.1:95938-105938 GCA_017312705.2 Penaeus japonicus
CATATTTGTGTTCTTTTAATAAGGATTATACACGTGTATCTTTTTCGTCGTATATGAAGGCACATATGAACATATACGTCCCATGTATGTACACTTAATTCTGTTTTCTTTAATGAAATGATCATTATTATTTTTATTTTTTTTTTAGAGAGAGAGAGAGAATTTTCGGGACATGATATAGATTTATTGATATGGAATCTTTCTTCTTCTCATGAAATACTGAAAAGAAGTAAATGGTGTAAAAAAAAAAAAAAAAAAAAAAAAAATAAATAAATAAAAAGATAAATAAATAAATAGATAAAAAATAAAAAATAAAAAAAGTTAATCAAGCCAGCTTACGTGACCTATTTTGGTGTAAATACGAGTCACTGTTACTCTTGGTTGACTCAGCGTTTCCAGTTTAGTGCTTTTGCTAGCTTTGATGACTTCGTGTTCTTTTTTTATTTCTTTTCTTTTCTTAGCGTTAAGCGATTTTAATGATTTTTTCTCCTGTGCTAGAGATGAAATGTTGTATTTATTTCTATTTGATATATATATTTTTTTTTTTTTATTTTTTTTTTTATGTAAGTGGACAAAATTACCTTATTTTCATCAAAGATTATTTTGAACAAAAATTGAATTAAATAGATGTACTCCATTTCAGTTTCTGGATATAATAAAATACGAAATTGGCTCTTACAGAATAGACTGCACGAAGATATATCATATCTACTTATAATACAATATATATATATATATATATATATATATATATATATATATATATATATATATATATATATATATATATATATATATATACATATTTACATATATACATATACATAAACCCATTATTCTGTGAACTAGACTTAGTAACCCAGTAAACTAGTATTCCTACTTCCCACTATTAAGACAGAGATATCTTCAAATCAATCAAAAAATCTACCCGGATCACCTATCAACTGGCCTACGGATCATAGAAACCGATACAAAATATCTGACAATATATCCATAACTTTTTACGTAATTAAGGTAACCATAGATCGCTAAATTCTTACCACAGTATTCAATGATTCTACTCCTGATCACCGTTATGTGGGTAAAGCAGCCCTAAATTCTTTACTTGTTTACAGAGCTTAGATATATGTATTGGTTACTCCAAATAAAAGGTGTAGATGAAGATGGAAACCTTTTTCTCCAGCAGCAAAATTCACTTTAGTCAACACCAAAACTGACCTATCTATTTATTCTTAGGTCCATGGCTAGCCAAGCTATATATTTTCTACACGATCAGCTATATCTTAATAGATATATTAATTTATATATATATATATATATATATATATATATATATATATATATATATATATATATTAGATGTAGATATATTAGATATAGATATATTAGTTATAGATATAAATAAATAGATATATTAGTTATAGTTATAGATATAGATAAATATACATATTAGATATATTAGATATAGATAAACAGACAACAACGAACAACCACAATGACACTGAAGATGTACATTAATCTCTCAATAAGCAAAGACTATAAGTATCTTAGTGATCTTAGCTCTTCTGAATAAGATACGAAAACGTGTTGAGAAAAAAAAAAAAAACACGCTCTTTAATATACAAATTTGGCCTCGATGTGAACTCTGGAGGGTTTGAAGCCTCGTCTTTCTCGCTTTTGTGGGTGTTGGGTGGATGGGTGGATGGGTGGAGGGAGGTGGGTGGATAGGTGGAGGTAGGTGGGTGGATGGGTGGAGGGAGGTGGGTGGATGGGTGGAGGGAGGTGGGTGGTTTTGGTGGTGGGAGGTGGCTGGATGGGTGGAGGGAGGTGGGTGGATGGGTGGATGGGTGGAGGGAGTGTGAGTGGGGTGGGTGGATGGGGTGGAGGGAGGTGGGTGGCCGGTGGAGGGAGGTGGGTGGTTTTGTGAGGGAGGCGGGTGGATGGGTGGAGGGAGGCGGGTGGATGGGTGGAGGGAGGTGGGTGGTTTTGGTGAGGAGGCGGGTGGATGGGTGGAGGGAGGCGGGTGGATGGGTGGAGGGAGGTGGGTGGATGGGTGGAGGGAGGTGGGTGGTTTTGGTGGAGGGAGGCGGGTGGATGGGTGGAGGGAGGCGGGTGGATGGGTGGAGGGAGGTGGGTGGTTGGGTGGAGGGAGGCGGGTGGATGGGTGGAGGGAGGCGGGTGGATGGGTGGAGGGAGGTGGGTGGATGGGTGGAGGGAGGTGGGTGGTTTTGGTGGAGGGAGGTGGGTGGATGGGTGGAGGGAGGTGGGTGGAGGGTGGAGGGAGGTGGGTGGTGGTTTGGGGATGGTTATGTTTGGTGGAGGTCGGGGATGGTGGAGGTGGATGGTAATGTTGGAGGTGGAGGTGGTGGTGGTGGTTTTGGTGGTGATTGTGGTGGATGGGTGGAGGGAGGTGGGTGGTGGTGGGGGATGGTTTTGGTGGTGGTGGAGGTGGTTTTGGTGGTTGTTGTGGTGGATAGTGGTAGTGGTGGTTTTGGTGGTAGTGGTGGAAGGTGATAGTGGTGGTGGTGGAGGTGGATGGTGGTTGTGGTGGAGGCGGTTTTGGTGGTAGTGGTGGAAGGTGATAGTGGTGGAGGTGGATGGTGGTTGTGGTAGTGGTGGAAGGTGATAGTGGTGGTGGTGGAGGTGGTGTTAGTTTTTATGGTTTTGTAGGATGGTGGTGATGGTGTGTGGTTGTGTTGTTATTGGTGAGATTTTGCTGTTGATTGTTAGCAATATCAGTGTAGTAATTATTACTATTGTTGATAATAATTATGTTGATTTTTAGTTCTTACAATCATTACAAACGTTGTTACACCATTACAAAACACCATCTTCATCACTAACATCATAATTATCATTATTAACATTATCGTTATTAACATTAGACTCAGTATCATCATTATGATAAGGTTTCGTAATCATCATATATATATATATATATATATATATATATATATATATATATATATATATATATATATATATATATATATACACACATATATATATATATATATATATATATATATATATATATATATATATATATGTGTGTGTGTGTGTGTGTGTGTGTGTGTGTGTGTGTGTGTGTGTGTGTGTGTATGTGTTTACATATATCATAGATAAAGTTTATTTGATATCATAATAATATTGTTATAACTCAGTATTGTTAATATTCCCCATAGCAATTGTTTTTCTTAGTCTGTGAAAGGAAATGAGAGCATCTATGTATCTTCATATATATTACATATTAGAGTATCATATCAACATATCTAAGTATAGAAGTATAAATGATTTTGTTTATTACCTTATATTTTTACATGACCGCTACACAACGCTCAATAGTTTTGTTTTGCATACGAAAACGTAAACATTATCTCCCATTCAGTAAACAAAGAGAGCATACGCACACGTGTCATAATCCCCACAAGACACTATTGCACTATCCACTAACACATCCACAATTGCAGGATGACAGAAGCCTTTCACTAATCACTAGGGATGTTGAGAATAATAACAAAAGTAAGTTGAATGTCTAACGCATGTGTTATGTGGGCTGGAGGTAAGGCCTAAATTCTTTACTTGTTTACAGAGCTTAGATTTATGTCTAGGTTATTCTAAATAAAAGGTGTTGATTGAGATGGAAACCTTTTCTCCAGCAGCAAATTTCACTTCAGCTTGGATGCTCATGCGAAATGTTATATATAAGAATGTGAAGGTTGTTAAGGCAGCTGACTTCAATGCAAACAATGGGAAACTTATTTAAAGCAACATGAAGGATTTGCTAAGAATAACAATGAAGATGCAAGGCTTGAATGTAGTTTCAAAGAATCAATGCAAGGACTAATGAAATCATGAATGTCTCGTCAGTAAAATAAAAAAAATATGAAAATACTTTTGCGGACTGCTGTTCATGTAATTTTGAAGTTTGAAGGAAATTTTGATCATATAATTTTATTTTATCGTGTCATCTTCATCGTATGAGTATAATCAGAGAGATCTTATCTCGATTTAGCTAAGAAATTCCGTGTTATTAATTCAGAGGTAAAGAAAGGAAATGTCACTTGGGATATATATTCACTCAGATATTAATATTGCAGATGCTTTTACAAAATCTGTAACTAAGAATAAGCTAATGTGATTAAGTTCAATTAACGTCACGGCTTAATTTGAGAGAGAGTGTTAAGGTGCTTAAAGTATATATGTTTCCCTCTACATATGTTAGTTTAAAGTCAGATCAAATTCCATATTAATATATCAAAGTATAGAAATATAAATAACTTAGTTTAATTTAATTTATATGTCCATCTGAAAGACGCACAACTCTTTTGTTTCGTATAATAAAGGCAAACACTGACATTACACTCGGTTGATAAAGTGAGCAATCATTCTGAAGTGGCTGAAGTGAGCATGAATGGTGCACCGACTTGTGACTTATGAATGGCGTTCTTCAGAACAGGAAAACGAAGGTGAAGAAGGAATAGTGTATATGATACATTAAGGCTATCCAACGGAGATATGATTTTACGCCCCTGCTCTACACACACACACACATAAACACACACACACACACACACACACACACACACACACACACACACACACACACACACACACACACACACACACACACACACACACACACACACACGAACACACGCCGAGCACATGTGTACAGCTGCAGACATGTATCCATTCATTCAAACACACAAACGTATATATGTGGGCGTGTGTCCCCGCAAGAGGAGCCGCCTTTCCAGTGGCATTCTCAGGGGAGGGATGGCTAAATAATTCCTAGGTGTTGATCTTGTAGGTGGGGTCATAACCCCCCCCCCCTCCCCTGGGCGTCCCACTAGGGGATTCACATCTGCCCACGTGTTTGCCGTGCGTGGCGCCCCTGTGCGCTGGGAGACGGGAGTCCTGGAGGTTGAGCGATGCCGTGTATAAGGACCCCCTGCGGTTAGCAACACGCCTCTTTGGTTCTCTATACTAGCAAAACGGGTGGCCTGATCTCGACTCGGTTAGGTCAATCGGCTGGTCTCTCTTCTGAGCTAGGCTAGGGTCAAGCAGTCCCGTTTTGGAGGCACTTGCATGGTCTTGCAAGTGTCTCCAATGCAAGGCGGGGTTTGCGTATATCCTCCCACCACCCCTGTCGCTTCTGAGTAGTCTCAGTACACAACTTCCCCTTATTCCCCTTATTCTCTCTCTCTCTCTCTCTCTCTCTCTCTCTCTCTCTCTCTCTCTCTCTCTCTCTCTCTCTCTCTCTCTCTCTCTCTCTCTCTCTCTCTCTCTCTCTCTCTCTCTCTGTATGGTTGTATCTTATCAAGTGAAACCCCCTTTTCTCTCTCTCTCTCTATCTATCTATCTATCTATCTATCTCCTCTCTCTCTCTCTCTCTCTCTCTCTCTCTCTTCTCTCTCTCTCTCTCTCTCTCTCTCTCTCTCTCTCTCTCTGTATGGTTGTGTTTTATCAAATGACCCCCCCTCTCTATCTATCTATCTATCTATCTAACTATCTATCTATCTATCTATCTCCTTCTCTCTCTCCTACTCTCTCTCTTTCTCTCCTTCTCTCTCTCTCTCTCTCTCTCTCTCTCTCTCTCTCTCTCTCTCTCTCTCTCTCTCTCTCTCTCTCTCTCTCTCTCTCTCTCTCTCTCTCTCTCTCTCTCTCTCTCTCTCTCTCTCTCTCTCTCTCTCTCTCTTTCCTCTCTATGAGCAAGAGAGATTAAGACTGTGTGTGTGTGTGTGTGTGTGAGTGAGTGTGTACGTGTGCGCGTGCGTGTGCATGTGTGTGCGTGTGCGTGTGCGTGTGTGTGTGTTTCGCCGACCCCAGTACGATATAATCCTGCCGTGAGAATCCGTGATAAGATTATCAACTCGTATCCTCCGGCGCTGTACGTTCCGGCTCGTGACAAGCGCTCTGCTAGCAGGACGCGACGTAACACTTCCGGTAGTCGGTTCATTGTAATCTTCATTTCCGTGTTTCATCCTTTGATCCTTCTTATCTTGAAGTTGATAAATGGATGGATAGGTAGATATGTGAATAGTCTTGGTAACTATGTATATGTTGGTTTGTATGTATGCATGTATGTGTATGCGTATAGGGTATTTTTGTTGTTGTTGTTGTTGTTTTCTTTTCTTTACTTTTTGATATATAAATGTTTATACCTACTCACACACACATACACGCTCGCGAGTGCGCGTGTGTGTGTGTATACATAGATAGATATTGATATATATATATATCTATATATATACATATATTCATTCATATATACGCACACATATACATATATTCATTCATATATACGCACACATATACATATATTCATTCATATATACGCACACATATACATATATAAATGCATGTGTGTATATGTGTGTGTGTATGTATGTGCAAACTAAAGCCCACACTAAAAGCTCTAGAAGTTAGTGTTGCAACGAAAAAAAAAGAAGCGTTCTAATAAGGCAACTGATTTGTCATTGAAAAGAATAAAAAAAAAAAAAAAAAACACTAATTTGAGGAGGCTTCCGATTACACCTCTGGCTGTGATGGATTTTGCCTGCATGTGTTTTTCGAAATTCGGCGGAATTCTTTTTTTTTCTTCTTCTTCTTCCTATTTGTATGAAAAAGTCCTCTTTTTTAGCTTTGAATTGATATGTGATACATGGACTTTCACAGGTCATACGGCGGGGAGAGGGGGGGGGGGGGGGGGGTTGTGGATATAATTTAGAAAAAAAAAATAAATAAATAAAAAGCTTCCACACGGTCAGAGATTCTCCCAAACCGAGCACTGTCCAAAATGTTGCCATGCATGTATGATCACTGTGTATATATAAATTCCTATCAAATAGAATTCGTTGACTTTTACTCTTCCGCGTCTGATAAATGAATCAATTACTCACTTCTTCACCCCTCCCCCCCCCCCCCCTCCTCAAAAAAAAGAATACTCTCTTCTTTTTTTTTCCTTTTTTGTGGGGGGTGGGTGGGTGGGAGATGTGGCAACAGCGTAAGAAAAGGACGGAATGTTTACACGTCGCGTCGATCACGTGACTCTCGTTTACGACGCCATTTTGCAAGGCGTTTCAGAGGCGCTTACTTCAGGCAATAACCTGCAATACGGCAAGAATGCATCGTCCTCGTGCTCTGCATTGTGGATGCTGCAACAGAAAGAAAGAAAGGGAAATCATATCTCTCGAAAGGAATTTTATGGATACGAAGTCGAACGTAAAAAAGTTACACAGACGTTTCTCTTAAGTGATTCGAAGCAGATAGTTCGATGCTTGATGAGTTATTGAATCCAGGAATCTATTTATGTTTTGTTTTTCTTCTTTTTTTTTCTCTCTCTCTCTCTCTTCTTTATTATTTCTTTCCTATGTCAGAACGCGGGGATGTTTTATATTTCGCAATGGCAGGGATATCTGTCATTTGAGTCTGTTGTTTATCTCTCTCTCTTTCTCTCTCTCTCTCTTTCCTTTTCTCTCTCTCTCCCTCCTTCTCTCTCTCTTTCTCTTTCTCTCTCTCTCTCTCTCTCTCTCTCTCTCTCTCTCTCTCTCTCTCTCTCTCTCTCTCTCTCTCTCTCTCTCTCTCTCTCCCTCTCTCTCTCTCTCTCTCTCTCTCTCTCTCTCTCTCTCTCTCTCTCTCTCTCTCTCTCTCTCTCTCTCTCTCTCTCTCTCTCTCTCTCTCTCTTTCTCTCTCTCTCTCTCTTTCTCTTTTTCACTCTCTCTCTCTCTCTCTCGCTCACTTTTTGCATGTTGCACGATTCGGAGAGAAAGAGAGAAGCGGAGAGAAGTTTGAAAATAATAGAGAGAGAAATATAGGTAGACAGATAGACACAGACTGAACCATATGCAAAGAATTAGGGAGGAAGAAGAAAAAGAAAGAAAAGCGAGAGAGGCAAGCAAACAATTAGTCAGAAACAGGAACTGGAACAAATACAAAGAAAGGGGAAGAAGGAGAGGAAGGCCGAGAGAGAGAGAGAGAGAGAGAGAGAGAGAGAGAGAGAGAGAGAGAGAGAGAGAGAGAGAGAGGGAATGAATGAAAACGTGTGAGATAAAAGGAAATAAGAAAGGCGAGGAATTGAAATAGAAAGAAAAAGAGAGAGGATATAAAGTGTTAGATGACTAAGCTTTAGTCAAATAATTAAGACAAATGAAAATAATTTAGAAAGTTAATATGTTCTGTTTGTGTAGCTCTATGGTATATGTTTTTTGTAAAGTAAAGTGTTCATAGATAGATAGATAAAGACATGTAAATAGCTATGAGTAGATACATATATAAATACAGATACATACACAGATACAGATACAGATATGAATAAACAAATATTGTGGAAATAGAAAATACTTCTAACATAAACAAAGTCGTGTCATATTCGTCTGAAAAAAACAACAACAAAAAAACAAACAAACAAAAAAACTAGATCAATCATCTCGCTGTGTCCTTGACTTGTCACTGTGAAATGTTTGAAAAATACAAAAGGAAAAATATAACAGAATGTGTGGGATTTTGAAATAGCTTTGTGTAATTGAAATATTTGACTGCATAATCGAGTCTCGATTTCGAATAAGGAATGAATACTTTATTTGCATCAGTGGAGCCGTATGTATCTTTTAAAATTATATAGTAAGAAGTTGGTAGAAATGGATATGTATATCAGATGAATTAAGGAGATAATTCTTTAATTGAATTAGTGAAGCTGGATATATCTGAAGTCATTTTATAGCAAGCATCTAGTAGAAATATGTATGTATATCAGATCAAATAGATTCATAACTATGTAATATATGTTGTTGTTTTTTTTTCCATTACATATACAGTAAAATAAACACAAATACGCCTTGTGTATGTGCACGCAGAGTAACCGTGATGGTATGTAAACAATTATTTCAACACTAAGTAAACACTGTTTACGTTTGCAAATATCCCGGAATTTCACGGGAGAGGAATGGGGGAGATGCTGCCATACGATAAAAAAAAGATCCATTTCTTGTTCACGCGAGATGCTGAGGAGGGAGATGAGGAAGGATGCTGAGACCGTAAAAGATGTGCTTAGGATGTGCTTAGTTGATGAGAAGGTTTATAGCAATTATTTTGATGTTGTTACTACTATTTTAAATGGTGGTGATGATTTTTTTTTTTTTTTTTTTAATGGGCATAATAACATTGATGGTCATGATTAAGGTGATGATTGCAATTACAATGTTCATAACACTGCTGTTGATGATGATGGTAATGGTGTTGATAATGACAGGGGTAATAACAATCATAGTGATGGGGATGGGGATGCTGATGACACTGCAGTCAGCAAGAACTATCTTTCAGAATACAAAAAAAAAATCCAAGTAACATGTAATAACTAATATACCACTACAACCAAAACTAACCAAGATACAGGAAAACCACAACCAAGATGCAAGTCAACATTGACATAAGCAACAACACCAGCCACAAAAACAGCCGGTTCTCCCCATACTCCCTCCCAGCCCTCACAGTGGCATCGCCTACTGTGAACTCACATCCCCGTAGTCGGCAGATCGAGCCCCGTGCATATAATCCTGATAATTAATAATAATCTCCTGTAATCTGGCTTATCCTTACCTTACTTACCAGACCGTGTTGTTTTTCTCGACTTTGAAACAGGCTGTGTATTTCGTCCAAGCTCGTGAGTTTCCGCTTTCACCTGGCAGTTACTGACGTATCTGCGTTGGGTAAGGACCAAGCTCAGATCGAGTCAACACTCGCTGGCACATTCTCTCACGAGTCATACAAGCCCGGCGTTGCATAACCGCAAATCTGGCTTATCCTTAGCATTTCGTGGACGGCTTTCTGTCTCGTACAAGGTCTCCTATTTTTATACCAGAAGTATTGGCGATCTTGATGGTGCTTCCGCAATGTTTATTAACCGCCTCGGAGATGCTGCACTGAGGTAGCACTAAGAACTTAGGGGAGAAGGCTTCGGTTTTCGACCTCGTTGTAATGAACACTCTTCCTTCGGAGT
>BOPN01000340.1:113438-115938 GCA_017312705.2 Penaeus japonicus
TACGACCAGATAAATACAACTTCCGGCCATCCTCACACTCCCTGAGACAACCATACTCTACGTCTTCACTGCCACGTAGATTAGCTTGCGTGCAATAACACACAGAGACATGAAGGTCACAGACGCCTTCCTCCTCCCTCGCGGCCGTCTGGTAACTCAGTGACAGCGTGTCGACTTCAAATCCCCGTGGTCGGCAGATCGAGTCCCGACCAAACTCGTGAGTTTCCACTGCCACCTGGCGGTTACTGACGTAGCTGGGCACTGCGTTGGGTAAGGACCAAGCTCAGATCGAGTCAACACTCGTTGGCACATTTCTCTTTCGAGTCAGCACACGCTGACACAGGCGGGCTCGTCTCAGTGCATACAAGCCCGGTGTAGCATCTGCTCCGCAAATCTAGCTTATCCTTATCCTCCTTCGTTTTTGCCGACTCGACTCCGAGAGGTTCACGATCCGGCCGTCCTGTCGTTTTTTTATTATTATTATTATTATTACCTTCCACACGCACTGTCCTTAAATCCTGTGTCGCTCTCATTTCCCGTTGTCTATGCTTCTATCCCAGACGTAAATATCAGAATGCTACCTAACTTCACTGCTCAGTCCCATCCCATCATGTTACTTATGTTCCCGAGCCTGTAAGTGCTAACCATTCCGATGTTTAGCACCCAGAAAATACTGGTCTGTTTATCCTCTGTTCACTATTTTAGCCTATGTATATCATATGTATTATGTTTCATATGGTACTGTAAGGTTACGTAACAGAGGAACCCAAAAGAGGTCACCCGTGAAGCGGGAGACTTCGGGCTTAGGGGCCAAGGAAAGATGGGGGCCTCGTTCGTTCCTCAAAAAGGGGTAGGGGAGCCAGGCAGAAGGTTTAGAACCCCCACGACCTCATAAGCAGCTAATCCTCGGAAGTGTAGGTCTACCAGGAGCGTGACTAGTATGGAGACGGCACAGAAATAAATCATAAAATATACATAAAACCTGTACTAATAAAAGTGCAGAAGGCACCAAAGTAAAATCAAACTGAAAACATAAAATTACTAAGAAAGGGCCAGAAGGGCTGAAAATCACTAAAACTGGGCCAGAAGGGCTTAAACTTATTGTAAAAGGGCCAAAAGGGCCTGCAAAAATTAAAGTAAAACTAATAGCTAGGCTAAAACACGAAGGAGGAATGAATAAAAGTAGTAGGAGTAAAAACGGAAGTAAGACAAAGACGTAAAAGACGAGGTAAAAGGGAAAAAGTCAAAGTAAAAAAGAGAAGGTAAAAGTGAAAGCGGCACAAAGGTTCAACATAAAATGTAAACATATAAAATAACACGTCCAGCATGAAAACACCTAGGCAAGTAAAAGGGGCAGTACAACCTTGTTTCAGTATCTCCTGATGTAAATCCAAAACGTAAATCCATAGGGCAGGCAAACACAGTCAGAATATCCACTTCACTTTATTGTGTCAAAACATGGGGGTTACATGACCTCAGGCGGACGGAGTCGTAGCGGTTAAAAATACGTAAAATAATAAATAATAAACTTTTAAATAAAATTACATAATCATAAAATAGGGTTGCTATTAATAAAAGTAAAAAGACAGGTGCAACCGTGTTTAAAATCCTATTAACAATAAAAATACGTAAAAACTAAGCTACTGCGATTCGATGAGTAAAATCGTAAAAGTAACATGATAATCTTGTAGTAAAATCAATAAAAAATAAAATAAATAAATAATAAGAAATCATTAAAAACAAATGTTAAATAATTTGTAACAGAATAAAACAAAAAGGTAAAAAGGATAAAAGAAATCGCAGCAGATGCGGATGTTCTGTTATCCGCACACCATGTGAATCATTTTCAGATAACGTGGATAATCAAAGATTTACAGTAGAACTTTATTTACAACAATATAAAAAGGTAAAATATATAAAATACAAATAAAAGATGGCCAGAGTAAAACAAAAGTACATCAAAATGTAAAAATAAGGAGGCTGGCGCGGGGAAGTGGTCCACTGTGCTCGACTCCCCTATGGATTACTGCGGGATGCTGGGCAGGATAGGGATAGGAGGGAGGCAGGATAGGCTAGGGAGCAAGGTAGAAGGTAGAACTAGAAGGAGGAAAGAAGAGAAAAGTGAGAAATTAGCATGAAGTGTAATAACGAAGGAAAGAGGGAGAGGGCGAATAAGAGGGGATACGAGGGGACGAGGAGGACGAAGGAAAGGAGGGGGGGGGGGGTAGGAGATGGGCCAGCCATGGGGGGGGGGGATAGGTTGAAAACCTCACAGTACACACTCTCCTATGTTCACTATTTTATTCTATGTATACTATTTATGCTATATTTATGTGCTCTGATATCAGTATTTATCCAATGTATACTATTTATACTATGTTTCTTATTGATGTGTTATGATATACATACTTAGCTAGTTAATGGTGCCTTACAAGTTCTCTGACATAGTGTGCGCAGGAGTCCGGCGCGGTAGCGTGGCGGAGCGGTGAAAGCACTGTAC
>BOPN01000340.1:130938-133438 GCA_017312705.2 Penaeus japonicus
CTCTCTCTCTCTCTCTCTCTCTCTCTCTCTCTCTCTCTCTCTCTCTCTCTCTCTCTCTCTCTCTCTCTCTACGCACACACTGCACAAATATATAAATAGGACGATGAATAGATAGATAAATAGGCATAAAGAGATAGACAGATGTATATCTCAATAACCATAACTAGACAGACAGATAGATAGAACCATACACAGAAAGAGGGCAAGATGTGCGTGTATGCATGTGCCAAATAGCATATAGTATCAAATAGCTTGTAAACTGACGGAAAATTGCATAAAATATAACCTAACCTATTTGCAACGACTTATTGGCAAATCAGACAATCCTTTATCTTAAATTCCCCTTGGAACCTGCTTTAGCAATCTATGTGCTTGTTTTCCTATTTTATTTTCTTTGCTTTTTCTTTCAAACACAGAATACAATTTCACTCCGCTTAATCCCGACAATCAATGTGCCATTTCTCTATCGATAACCTTGTCACCCTTTTCACAAATGTTTCGCAATGTCAAAGGCTCCTTCATAAATCTTCAGCGTTTCATGAAAGGGAATTCAGACGCTGTGCTGTGTGATTAGTAAAGAGCTTAATTAAAGAGTGCTTCATCCGGGCGAGTTGGTGAGTAGTGGACTTCTGAGAATACGAGTTCTTTTCTCCCCCCCCCCCCCAAAAAAAAAAAAAAAAAAAAAAAAAAGTGAGATTTTTCTCCAACAGATGTCGCGACAGTCGCCACTCCTCGACCAGTGCGGAAAAGAAAAAAAGAAAGAAAGAAAAGAAAACGGAGTTAGTGGAAGGGGGGTCTGGACGAGATTTTAAGTTATTCGTTTTTTTTACTGTTGGTTCTTTTTCGTTTAAGTAATTTTGATTTGATTTTTGTTTTCTTTGAGATTATAATCTTATTTCCTTTACTTATTCTATCAATTATCTTTGATCATTTTAAGTTTATGGCGTTTCCACTCCTTATTCATAAATTCCTATTAATTTACAGGCCTCGAGTGCACGGCGAAGAAGTAGTGCAACCAGATTGCCAAAAATATTTGCAATACGAAAAACCGCCAAAAAAATGTGAAAGAGTAACGGCACGTAACCTTGATTGATGTAATTTACCGAAATCTTTTATTTGGCCATTTTGAAAGGATAAAACCGGTGACAAGAGGGATAATATTTTTGGGTACTTAATGGCAATCTCTTAATTTCATACTTATAAAAAAATAACTTGGGTATAGGGCTGAAAAGTAGCCATATGAATCTTACATATTTTCATGTTTGTACTCTCTATATCAATCGGATGCAAAATTTGGCTTGCTCTTCATTAAATCCTTCGTTTCTTGTTTATCTTCAGCTATCGAGGTTTGACCTGGATTTCTTATGTTTCTATATTCAATGCACAAAACAGGAAACAACTTTCACCGACTTGGAAAAATATCTCTTCAATATATAATGAGGAAAATGGCAGAAAGAAGGCTACGGCATTATGACTGTACTGGTAAGGAGCTCTCTCTCTCTCTCTATCTATCTATCTATCTCTTTCTCTCTCTCTTTGTGTACTTCTCTAGCTATATATATCTCTGTCTATTTCTATCTATCTATCTCTCTCTCTCTCTCTCTCTCTCTCTCTCTCTCTCTCTCTCTCTCTCTCTCTCTCTCTCTCTCTCTCTCTCTCTCTCTCTCTCTCCCTCCCTCTCTCTCTCTCTCTCTTTGTACTTTATGACATTTTACCCATTATATGTAATTACTAGTTTATTATTATGATTGAATAAAGGATCAACGTCTAGTAAACTGGGTGGAGTAAAAGTTAATAAAAGGAACAATAAGTCTTAAGTCCATAACAAGTAAAACAGATGCAATCTCTAAAATACTTTAAGCTCATAAAAATATACAAGTGGAACTCAACCTTATTGAAGCCTTCTTTATGGGTGAGATTCCCATATACGCACTCCTCTCGATCATAAACCGCGGAACCACGTTACTTCCCTCACTCGAGTAATAACACCTCCTTGAAGTGAGTCGACCTTGAGGCTTTGAACTACCCATGAAGCAGAGGGCGAGATTGGCGGGGACTTAGGCAACTGGCAGGATCACCTAAGCCCTCAAGGTCCCTGTGGAGTTGTAGAAAGGACTCGCAAGACAACTGATGACGACCTTACACGTCAAGACTCATGTTAAGGTCACCTCTGAACATGACAAGTCGATACTGGACGATGACCCACATATGCCAAAAAAAAAAAAAAAAGAAACTTCGACGTGTCCGAGGGGATAATTTTAGACCACGTATTGTCTTCCTTTGCCTAGCTGGATCTCGATGGACTGAAAGCCCTCGAAGAAGACGCTCGAGATGCGACGTGCACCCAAGCAGCAGCCCCGGGGGACGCCATGTGGTGGGTGGCACGTCCTTCCCTTGTTGGACTCGTTGGTGGGTTGGGGTGGGTTACGGTGGGTTGGACAAATAAGCAAGGAAGATCGCCCGTTGGAGACTACAGCTTCTCCGGACATGGGAGTGGGTC
>BOPN01000340.1:148438-153438 GCA_017312705.2 Penaeus japonicus
CATGATATTCCTAGCATAAACAAGCTACAATAACTATCGGAATGGTGTCTACCTTTACCATGAGTTAACTAGCACTTCGACGCTGTAACACAAGACACATTTCCTCATGGTAAGAGAAAGCATTTTTACTTATATATATATATATATATATATATATATATATATATATATATATATATATATATATATATATATATATATTTTTTTTTTTTTTTTTTTTTTTTTGCTCTTAGTTATGAGTGAAAAGAAGTGGTATTTATATCTGGTTGTTGGACTGAGGAAGCATATTCTATGAGTGTAAGAGTCTTTGTTGTTATGTATATAGATAAAGAGATAGCTTGAATCATTGATAGATAGCTATGCATATATAACGAGAGAAACAGAGGAAAAAAATATTAATATGAAAATTTAAAGAGTCTTTGTAAATATGTATATAGATAAAGAGATAAATTGAATTGTTGATATATAGCTATGCATATATAACGAGAGAAACAGAGGAAAAATAATATTAATATGAACATTTAAAAAGGCGTGTATATAAGAAGTAAAGTCTGATACGAGAAAATATAGATAGATAAAAAAATGTGATAATGCCTTTTATGCCCCAAATATTGCAAAAGAAAAGACAGAACATCATAAGCAAGGAATAACCCAGCGTCTCTTTCTAAATCTTCAAAGAAATGTCACCTAAAACAAAAGCTTGCACATAAACTCCCTCGAAAGGAATTGGAATCCTTTTGAAGGAATCACAGACCCTCGATTGGGGAATTCGAATCGAAACCATCACTTCAATGAATGAAAATTGATGAATAGATAGAGAGTTGAATTGATAGATTGATAGATAGATCAGTTGATTAATGACTGATGTTGAAGGAGAGTGTTAAATAGAGTTTATTTACCAAGCAGGTTAAGTATTACAAGTCAGATATACATTATACATTAATTGTGTATTAACGTCGGAAATATTAATACATATCATTGTCTGTATATCATATAAAATTGCATTTATTTTTTTTAAGACGTATTTTTGTGAAGAGCAATAGTGTAAATCAAAAGGGATAATAGAAATAGCTTTGAGTATTGATGGTTTTAAAAAGATAACAACATGTAAGAGAAAAGACAAATCGACTCTTTAGTGTTTTTTTTTTTTTTTTTTTTTTTTTTTTTTTTTTTTTTTTTTTTTTTTTTTTTTTTTTTTTTTTTTTTTTTTTTTTTAATAAGCTGTGTCTTTAGAGATTATGACACGTGGTGACATATGAATGACCTTTAACTATCATCGTTGCTGATAATGATGATTAGTGATGATGGTGATGATACACAAGCCAAGACTGCAAAGATACTGAAAGAAAAAAATATATATATATATATATTATTGAGGCAGCTTAGGATAACACAGAAGGGACAGAATTTGGATAAAGGATAAAACACCAAAGATAGGTGGTGCTGGCAGCCCTTACTTCTTATTCTTATTATTATTCATCTTTTCCTTCTCCTTCTTCTTTCTTCTTTTTCTTCTTCTGCGTCTATTCCTTCACCTTCTTCTTCTTCGTCTTTTCCTTCATCTTCTTATTCTTTTATTTTCTTCTTCTTCTTCGTCTATTCCTTCACCTTCTTCTTATTCTTTTCTTGTTCCTTTTCCTGTTCCGTCTCCTCTTTTTCCTCCTATTCCAACTCCTATCCCTCCTCCTCTTCCTCTTCCTCTTCCTCCTCCTCTTCTTCCTCCTCCTCTTCCTCTTTCTCTTTTTCCTCTTCTTCCTCCTCCTCTTCCTCTTTCTCCTTTTCCTCTTCTTCCTCCTCCTCCTAATGATTACAATTACAATGATTACTGATTTATGTCTTTGGTTGTTTATAATCGTTTTGAAATTTCATGATATCAAACGAAAAATTTGATTTGCAATGTTACATTTCTCATTTAATCGTTTTTGAATAACTGGAGCATAAAAAAGAATTAAATACTTTTGTTTGTTTTTGTGTTTGTATTGACCTCCGACCCTAACAAGATTTTTTTTACATGCAAAGTGAATCAAAATAATTCGGAAATGATGAATCAAAATATTCTTTGGATGTGATTTTCGTTTTTTGTAAATTTGTATCCTTTGTCTGTCCTTATGACTCTGTCTCTCCCTCTATCTTTCTCTCTCCCTATGTTTCTCTATCTATCTCTGTCTCTTTCTGTCTCTCTCTCTCTCTGTCTCTCTCTCTCTCTCTTCCTCAATCTCTTTCTCTATCCCTGTCTCTCTCTCTCTCTCTCTCTCTCTCTCTCTCTCTTTCTCTCTGTTGATTGGTTTTGAGTCTGGTGTATTTTTTTCTATTTGTTTCGGTGTCTTTTTCGTTCTTTCGTTACAGTTTCTGTTTTTATTTCATTTTCATTTTATGTTTTTAGCCTTTCATCTCTTTTCTTTCTTTTCTTTTCTTTATTCTTCTCTCAATCTTTTTCCATCTAATTTCTTTCTTTTCTTTATTTTCTAATACTCTTTTCCTTATTTTTTTTCTCATGACAAGTTTTATATTTTTTGCCTTTTTTCTATTTTCTTTTTTCTCTTTTATTTGTTTCTCCTTTGTCAATTCCCCCCTTTGCTTCTGTGTTTTTATTTGTTTTTATTTGATTTCTTCCTCTTCTTTCTTTTATTTTTTTTTTTTTTCTTTTTTTTTTCTTTTTTTTTCCTCTCTCTCTTTTTTCTTAAAAAAAATCACTTCTGTTTCGTTTTTCTTTTAATTCTATTTGTACCTTCTCTCTTTTTACTATATTCTGTTTATTACCTTTTTATCATTCTTTTACTTTATCTCTTTCTTTGGATTTCTTTAATACACGAATTAATTTGCAAATTTAATCTAGATATAAATCAGATTATAATCAGATTTGATTTAAGATATTCAATCTGTCTAAATTAATGAGATTTTGATTACCAATTGATACACACACACACACACACACACACACGCAAATACACACACACACACACACACACACACACACACGCTCCGACCACCTTTCAGTTTTCGTATCCGTCCCTGGTAGAAATTTAGATTAAAATCCATATAGACTTTAATCAAAATACATTACGATACATCAACTTATCCTCTTCAGGGAGAGTCATAAGAAAAATTCATATTGAAGAAGTTGTAAATAAAACAAAAAAAATGTCGAAGGCTTTTTCGCTATATATTGCTTCCTCTTGGATCCTTACTTACATAACTGTATGGAAAAGGTAAATGATGAATGATTAGTATATGTAGTAAAATTTGATAACTTTTTTTTTCGGTGAAATACATATAAGGTTATATCTTTCTCGATGAAATAAGGTGTGATTTTAAAAGACAGGAAAGAGGAAGAGGAGGAGGTGAGGAAGAGGAAGAGGAGGAGAGATGGGGAGGGAAAGGACGATGAAGAGGGAGAAGAGGAGAGGTGGACAGGAAGAGGAAGAGGAGGAGAGGTGAGGAGGGAAAGGACGATGAAGAGGGAGAAGAGGAGAGGTGGACAGGAAGAGGAAGGGGAGGAAAGGTGGGGAGGAAGAGAAGGAGAGGTGGGGAGGACGAGAATTGGGGGAGGAAGAAGGAGGGGGGGTGGGGATGAGAGAGTCAAAGGAACACGATATCGGGAGGAGAGGATTGAGATAAATAATAAGAAGAAAAATAATAAGAAAAAACGCAAATTGAGAAAAAGAAGAATAAGAAAAAGAAGAAACCGCAAATTGAGACAGTGGAGAAGAGGAGAGAAAGACGAAACGAAGAAGAAGGAAAAGGGGAAGATGATAAAAACTAGAAAGCCTATCACACGAAAGGGGGAAGCAGGGAGGGCGGGAGGGGTGGGGAGGGGAGGGGTGGAGGGGGAGGGAAGAAGCATCACTGAACATCTTATGAGAATCGGAAGATCAAAGGGGGGGGGGGGGGGGGGGGCTGCTGAGCCGATGCAGTGACCGAGGGTGATTAGGAGATGAGGGAGAGGGTGATGAGGGGATGTGAGGGAGAGGGTGATGAGGGGATGTGAGGGAGAGGGTGATGAGGGGATGTGAAAGAGAGGGTGATGAGGAGATGTGATGGAGAGGGGGATGAGGGAGAGGTTGATTAGGAGATGAGGGAGAAGGTATTTAGGAGATGAGGGAGAGGGGGATGAGGAGATGAGGAAGAGGGTGATTAGGAGATGAGGGAGAAGGTGATGAAGGGATGTGATGGAGAAGGAGATTAGGCAGAGAGTGATGACGCGATGTGATGAAGAGGGAGAGCGGAAGGGAGTTTGATGATTCTGATGAGACGATGTGTGAAGAGGGATTGTGGTGACGAAGGGTGATGTGGCGACGTGCTAAGGAGAATACCGAGGCGTTGTGGTGACATGTGGTGTGTCTGTGATGTTGGGAAAGCAATACCCTATTAATTAAATTGTACAACAATAGCCAACCGTTGCTGCCAGAGGCGCGAGAATGACACATTATTACTCGTTGCCAAGTGTCGCTATAAACCACATTCTTAAAAAAAATAATTGTATTTTTACCCTGAAAATACGCTTTAATGCATCGCTAATGATTTGGTGCTATAGTGTAAAAACGAAAAGAAAGAAAGTGACGGCACTTGTCTTATTCGCTTTGGCATATATATATATATATATATATATATATATATATATATATATATATATATATATATGTGTGTGTGTGTGTGTGTGTGTGTGTGTGTGTGTGTGTGTGTGTGTGTGTGTGCGTGCACACACACACACACACACACGTATGTCTGCATGTATGCATATATGTCTGTCTGTATGTATGTATATATGCCCGCACGTATGCATACAGTATATGTTTGTATAAACACAAAGAGAAAAAGCAAGAGAGAGAGAAATAAACAAAGAGAGAGAAAGAGAGATAGAAGGAAGGAAGAGAAAAAGAAAAAAAAGGGAAAGAAAGAGAGAGAGAGTCTAAAATGCAGTAACCAAAATAGAAATAATTAACAGAAAGACAGAGAGAAAGCACTAAAAGAAAAAACAAACAAAAGACGATGTTCGAAAA
>BOPN01000340.1:163438-168438 GCA_017312705.2 Penaeus japonicus
ACAAACAGAGATAGACTTGCAGACAGACAGAGATAGACTGGCAGACAAACAGAGATAGACTGGCAGACAAATAGAGATAGACTGGCAGACAAACAGAGATAGACTGGTAGACAGACAGAGATAGACTAGCAGACAGACAGAGATAGACTAGCAGACAGACAGAGATAGACTGGCAAACAATCAGAGATAGACTGGCAGACAGACAGAGATAGACTGGCAGACAGACAGAGATAGACTGGCAGACAGACAGAGAAAGACAGGCAGACAAACAGAGATAGACTGGCAGACAGACAGAGATAGACTAGCAGACAGACAGAGAAAGACAGGCAGACAAACAGAGATAGACTGGCAGACAGACAGAGATAGACTAGCAGACAGACAGAGAAAGACAGGCAGACAAACAGAGATAGACTGGCAGACAGACAGAGACAGACTAGCAGACAGACAGAGAAAGACAGGCAGACAAACAGATACATAGAGAGGTCTAATTTATTTAGGTCTAATTTCCATCAGATCAAAATAACATTTCGATGAAGTAACAAAAAAATAAGGTAGATGTTCCCATGTTTATTCCTATTACTATTCCTCACTATTTTACATGTGTTTACCGTCCTTTTCTTAACTATAGACAAATGGGGTTTGTTAGATATGTCAACTCTTTTTTTTTTTTTTTTTTTTTTTTTTTTTTTTTTTTTTTTTTAAAGTGTCTTTTTGTGTTTTCGTTTTGGTTGATTTTCATTTTTCGGTTGCTTGTTTTATTGTTTGTTTCTATTTCTCTCCCTCTCTTTCTCTCTCTCTCTCTCTCGTTCTCTCTCTCTCTCTCTCGCTCTCTCTCTCTCTCTCTCTCGTTCTTGCATATCTCGTATATGTTTCATCCCTTTTGCTGGCTGAAGGCTATTTCCTTTAAAACAACTTATTAAAAAAACAAACCAAGTATAAGATCTGTTAGATACCAATTTACAATTATAGATTCAACTTAATGATTGATGCTAAAGGCATTATCAAAATAAAAATATCAGAAGAACCACGTCGGATACAGAAGAACAAACGGCGTCGACTGCAAAGATTTCTAGCGATGTGCAACGGTCTCTATCTGCTGAAGTGTCATAAGTGCAACACTGCAACAGGCGACGAACTTGCTCCACAGTCTTGGAGTTTCGGAGATAAAGTTTCTGAGGTGTTGACTGGATCGTGACTTGGACACCTTAATCAGCATCTGGTCAGGGAGCGCTGATCTCGTACTCTCTTTCTCCTTTCTATCTATCTATCTATCTCCCCCTCCCCCCCTCCCTCTGTCTCTTCCTCTCTTTCTCCTTTCTATCTATCTATCTATCTCCCCCCCCCCCCCCCCCTCCCTCTGTCTCTTCCTCTCTTTCTCTATCTATCTATCTCCTTATCTTCCCTTCCTCCCCCCCCCCTTTGCCCCTCTTTCTGTCATCTATCTGCTTTCCTCTCTCTCTCATATATCTGCTCATCTCTCTTTCTCTCTCTCTTTCTCTCATCTATCTGCTCATATTTCTCTCTTTCTTTCTCTCTCTTTCTTTCTCTCTATCTGTCTATCTACCCCCCCCCCCTCTCTCTCTCTCTCTCTATCTCCTCCCCCCCCCCCCCTCTGTCTCTTCTTCTCTTTCTCTATCTATCTATCTCCTTATCTTCCCTTCCTTCCCCCCTTTTGCCCCTCTCTCTCTCATCTATCTGCTTTTATCTCTCTCTCTCTCTCTCTTTCTCTCATCTATCTGCTCATCTCTCTTTCTCTCTCTCTTTCTCTCATCTATCTGCTCATCTTTCTCTCTTTCTTTCTCTCTCTTTCTCTCTCTCTATCTGTCTATCTACCTCTCTCTCTCTCTCTCTCTCTCTCTCTCTCTCTCTCTCTCTCTCTCTCTCTCTACCTACCTACCTATCCATCTATCTCTTTCTCTCTCTCTCTATCTCCCTCTCTCTCATCCATCCACTTACCTCCATTCTTAGCGTCCTTTACATCCTGTAACTTCCAGAAGCAGGTCCCCACGCAGAAGGGGAAGCAGAAGATATTAAACCTCAAGGGTGACATGACGTGTCGTTGGAAGCTCCAGGGAGTAAGTGATAGTTCGTGGCACATGGAGTTTAGAGGCAAAGCTTCTCTTATTTTGAGAGAGAAAGAAAAAAAAGGAAGATACTAAAAAGAGGAAAAGTAGATAAAGATATGTGTGTGTGTGAGTGAGTGTATGAGTGTGTGTGTGATAAATACATATATGTGTGTGTACGTGTGTGTGTGTATGTGTGTGCATACATATGCATATATATACATACATATATATATATATATATAGAAAAATATATGTATACACACACACACACACACACACACACACACATATATATATATATATATATATAATATATATATATATATATATATATATATATATATATATATATATATATATATATACACACACACACATATATATATATACATATATATATATATATATATATATATATATATATATATATATATATATAAACACGTACTTACATACATGTGTGTGCGTGTGTGTGTGTGTGTGTGTATTTATATATATATATATATATAATATGTATATGTATATATGCATATATACATTTGTATATATGTATATATATACACATATATACGCACTTACATACATGTGTGTGTGTGTGTCACATAACATAACATAGCATGAGTGCGCATGTTTGTGTTTAAGAAAAAAAAAAAAAAACTTAATGCAATAACCTCTAATCATAGGACCAATAACGTTACTAAAGCTCATCACGGAAAAAGATCCTAGCTCAGTGATGTGATTATCAAACATTTCTGGCTATTAGTGCCATCAAATCAGATCAAGACTGGCTTGCAACGCTCTCTAACTTTCATAACTAGATTATATATGTAATTAGTGGGCTAACACTGTCTGAGTTTAAGTTAGAGGGGTTAGACGGCTGAGGTGCTACAAGCCAAGTCGGATAGACGAGGAATCGAACACGGCATAGAAAACGAGAAGTAGGTGGAGAGTTAAGGGATAACTTTGGTAAAGATACAAAAAAAATCACCAGATATTCTTTTCTTTCATCTTTTAGAGACGAGATACCTATCCATCATAGGATTGATGTTATAGGTCATTATATCATGTGATTTACGGATCGGAAAGACAGGGATTATCGAGGTCAAAAGTTTTTTTTTTTTTTTGTTTTTTTTTTTACGTCCTGACGGTATTAGTTTACTCAGGATTAGTGACTTTTAGACTGGTAATCGTGTAGTTGTAGAATGCAGAATAAAATAAGTTTGTTAGAAATTTCGAGGTTGATGTCTGATTCTACGGTTCCAATATAGAAAAACAAGACAATTATTTTAACAGTAAAGATAACATGAATAACATATTGTATTCTACCATCTTTCTCACACAGATATAACCTTGGTAACCTGATTTGGGAATTTCTAATTCATTGCTGCCAAGTGCCTACGGGAATTGTCTGTAAAACCTCACTATCACTGCTCTGCTATGAGCACATAGGTAATTTCCATGACGTTTGTAAGGCATCTGGTTAGACCATTCTTTTATTGGGTCGTGTGGTCTATTGGATTAAATTAAGGGCTGTGCCTCTCAATCTGACGGCTCGGGTTCGAGTCCCGATCAGTGAGTTAAAATTTGTATTTATATAAATAACTATGTTGCTTTATCCATTTATCCTGTAGCGACAAGCAAAATCCTTTCACATGCCCTACGAATCATAAAAATTCTGGGTCAGAATTATGGTGAAAGGAGAAAATCACCATATAACGATCCACATCAACATCTTATTCTTTCTAAGGTGACGCTAATGAATTATACATTATTGGTACACATTCCCAGCAGGAAGAAATTAATTAAAGAAAATCTGCATATTTTATTAGAGCATTTCCTACTGATATGGTTCTGATAAGTGGTCACTAAAATATGATTTCATAGTATCCATTCAACCTACAGATATTTGATATCACGCGTTATGCTGCTCCACAAATTCCCTACGATATGGCATATAAAATTGGTAAGCTTGAATTGATATTAAAGTCAATAGAGATCAAATGATTACGGAACTTTGAGTTACGTGAAATATTTACCTATCCCAGTGGTCTCAATTTCGCAGCCTACGAGAGAGGGAGAGAGGGAGAGGGAGAGAGAGAGAGAGAGAGAGAGGATAAAAAGTAAAAGTATTAAATATGAATTGCATTATTATGCTGCATCATACGTATTATTTAATAAGCCTAGTTGTACTGTTAATAGAATAGACAGAGTGACCAATATACAGAAATGATAAGAAAGAGAGAGAAAAAAGCATTTTAAGTAAATCAATAAAGTCAGGAATTTTATTATGAATTATTTCTACTAAAGAAATTCAATATGATTTATCAATAAGATTTTGCCATTAGTCCTATAAACCTGTGGCTATGAAAACTTATAGAAATTTCAAATTCAATAGCTTATTCAGCTCCCACTCGGAATATGTCCATAACTTTTGGATCTCTTGAACTATTTAGTGATGTCGATGTTCTAAGATATTAGCCGTATATTTAGAATTACCAATCTGGATAGAAAAGAAAATGTAACTGATGTATTTTCTAGAAAAGAGGGAAGAAAGTGGAGAAAGAAGAGGAAGAGCGGGAGTAGAATAAAGAAGAAGAGGAGGGGAGGGCAGGCGAAGGAAAAGGAAGAGGACCTATATACAACCAAAAATGACAGAACAAGACATTGGAGATAAACAAGAAATAGGAAGAAAGGAAAAAACAAAGGAAGAGCCAGGAAAGAGCGAGAAAAAAATAAAAACAAATGACTAACTTGAACAAACAAGACATTGGAGGCAAACAAGAAATAAGAAGAAAGAAAGAAAAAAAACAAAGGAAGAGAGGAAAGAAGAGGAAGGAAAGAGCGAGAGAAAAAAAATAAAATAAAAACAAATGACTAACGCTACACCAAAACATGAACGGTAATACTTTAAAACTCCGCAACAGGGTAAAAAAT
>BOPN01000340.1:200938-203438 GCA_017312705.2 Penaeus japonicus
GCCATTATTATTTATTGTGGCCATTTTGCATTTTATTTTTGTTGTTATTAATAACATTGTTGTTGGTGGTGTTATTGTTGTTGGTGTTTTAATTATTGTTGTTTTCATCCAGTCTATGTGATATTGTTATTTTTTAAGATTGTTGTTTTATTGTTTTCATTGCAGCAGCATATGCATCATTGTATCACTTCAATAGAGGGAAGATCACTCCTATTAAACTCTTAACATTATTATCTACTGTATCAGAATCTTGATAAGATGAAGCTGTTATATATGTCCCTTTCATGATTCTTGAACAAGTGCAGACACATAGGCAGAATCCATTCAATTTCCAGCGTTGTTGAAAATCGGATCTCTCTTACAATAAGTGCTTTGGTTGTCGTGGTAGTTCGAGCATTATCATCTTATTTTCACGAATATAATCTTGAAGTTATCATCTGTGAATACGCGTTTAAGTGGATAACTGGCGAACTGGATGTGTTACACAGGAATATGCTCTTATCACTGCAACTACTGCAAGAGATAATGGAGAGGAAGTGCAGAGGCGATAATCTCTTTGATATCTGTTTGCGTGTGGATTCGTAGACAAATGGGTAAATGGGTGTAGTTACATCATAGAAGTATCTCTATTACTACGACTACTTCAGATGGAGACGACATAGAACAGTGAAGGCAATTATGTGAGGGAGCTTTTTTTTTCATTTTTTTTACTATTTTTTACTTCTTTTTTCTCTCTTTTGATTTGACAAGTTTATTAAGACAAATGTTTACATCCCCAATTGACGTAGCAAGTGAGAGAGCGTGAGGGAGAGAGAGCCAGGGTGAGTCAACCCCTCTCCCCCTCCCTCCCTCTCTCCCTCTCTCCCATCCCATCCCCCCCCTCCTCTCCCCCCGTCCCCCCCCTCACCCCTCCCCGACCTTGACGGGTACCCGGCCAGCCTCGTCGCCGTCATTACTCACTATGACTCATTCTATGAGTACTCTTAGGTTCCTCTGACCTTTGGGCGGGGCGTGAGATCTTGTGGTCGGGTTCTATGCGAAAGGGAACAACGAAGGACACAAATTCTTTTATAGTTTGTCTTCTCTCTACATAGTTATAGTTTACTAACTTGCTATGATGTTTCGCTTGTCTCTCTACACAGTTTGAATTTTTACCAACATATTTGTCTTTGGTATTTTGATATTCTCTCTTTATAGTTATATTTTACCAGCATTTTCATCTGTGGCGTTTCATTATTATCGTCTCTACACAGTTATATTTTAATAAATCATCTTTATGTGGTGTTTTCTCTATTCGCCTTTCTACAAGGATACATTTTGCTGAAATATCTTTTTTTGTGGAATTTCTCTGCCTCCTAGGTCTATTTTGATTTTGTGAACGTAATTGTTAATTGTGTTTTTGTTTATGTTTTAAATGATGTTCCTTCTACATAAACATATCAGAATAAAAAGAATACCTCTCTCTTTTCTTATTATTTTCTTCGTTTCTTTTTCATCTCCTTATTCTTTCCTTTCTCTTCGTTTTTTTTTCTCTCCTCGTTCTTAGTACATTGCATTTTTTTGTTTTGTTTTTCGCTAACGTCTCCCTTTTTTCTTTATTTTTTCATCCATCCATTTTCCTCAAACTTTCAAGGTCGTTTAATGAAAGACATCACATCATCCAAGACAGTGAGAAAGTAAAAAAAAAGGTGTGCATATCATCTCATTGCAACTTGCAACAATATGCATCGTAAATATTATCGTGTGAGAAGTCTGGTGACCAGGCAATGCAGTGATATTGCGTGACGGTAAAGTGCATGACATGTGCATGCACGGACGGCGTAAGGAAATGATTTGGTTGGCAACGTGCAAAGTATCAAGTGTTACTTACTGTCTGATGTGTATGGGTGTGTGTTTTTGTACATACATGTATGTACCTATACATTTATATGCATATATGTATATGTATATATATATATATATATATATATATATATATATATATATATATATATATATATATATATATATATATATATGCATAACCATGTACATATGTATATATAAACACACACACACATACATGTATATATATATGTATATATATATATGTATATATATATATATATATATATATATATATATATATATATATATATGCATATCCATGTACATATGTATATATAAATACACATACATGCATGTGTGTGTATATATATATATATATATATATATATATATATATATATATATATATATATATATATATATATATATTTATATGTATATATATATATATATATATATATATATATACACATACACGCCTGCGTGTGTATATGTATGCATGTGTTCGTGTGTTGTATTTGCATGTCTATACAGTACATTCAATTCATTAAACCTTAACAGCCTAATTATGGCCACGACGTTTCCCAGCGAACCATTTAACTCTTGTTACTCTCAGCAGTGTAGTCTTTAACATTTTTTTTATTTTATAATTACTTTTATGTTTCTTTGTTTT
>BOPN01000340.1:208438-228438 GCA_017312705.2 Penaeus japonicus
TCCTTCTCTCTCCTTCTCTCCCTCCCTCCCTCTCTTCCTCCCTTCTCTCTCTTCTTCCCTTCTCTCTCTTCCTTCTCTCTCTCCCTCTTCTTTTCCAAATCACCAACACATACTACACTCTACTTTTCATCCTCTATATCAATATTGAATCACTTGCCACTTATTTTGCACTCTTATCCCTGCCATTTTTCCTTTTGGCTCGTGCTTGCAAGAGTAACGAAAGGTGTAAGTCAGGTGTAGGACTATGCTTTGTTTATCACCTTGTGTGACGTCGTTAATGGTCTTCAATATAGGAAATTATAATCTCAGTCCCTCCCCCTCACACACACACACACACACACACACACACACACACACACACACACACACACACACACACACACACACACACACACACACACAAGTCACACACAAAATCAAGTTCTGTGAAATCTTTACGTCAGATATTTGAGAAAGTCCGGGAACTAGTCGTGTTGCTAAGCCACCCTTTGCTCTGTTCCTCCTAAAATAGCCTAGCAGGCAGGAAATTTCTCGCACTCGATCCGGATCTATTTGTGATATTAAGAACCAACCCCACCAGATGATTTTACTGAAGAGATCACGTTCAGTTACTGTCAGTGGGAGGCAGTAACACTCTACCCATAATTTTCCATTATTATTGAACTATTTCCCTGATATTCCTCTTTCAAAATAGAGAAGTCCTGCTTGGGAAAATGGAGATGATTAAGAAAAATCAACTGTACTGTCTTACAGGTGAGATGACAATCACTGCTCAACGATTCAATCTTCAAACAAATGATAATGTTGCAATTAGATATGGAAACGGCTTACTCACAGTGTTGAAAAGGACTACATCCTGGCTCAGGCTAACTCACCAGTCCAAGCTCTAGCCAGAATATACTTGGTGGTGGTTTGTTGACCTTTGCTAGAGCACAAGGCATGAGACCATGGTATCGCTTGATGCAGCCCTATACCGAACAGTTACACAAAAGGCTTAGTGGTATTCAGAAAGTGTTCTGTTGTAATTTTAGTAAATATTTTGTTTAAACACTGTCATATAAAACTGCTTCAGTTGTAACTCTATCACCACTATTTATTTGTATGGCTTAGTGGGATGATTATTCCAATTGTGTACAGATCAGCATAGATTTGATACCATAAGACATGAAAGAATTTCACCGGCAAGCATCCTTGCATTGAGCTTCGATATGTAGATTATTTCCCCCACATTAGAGGACTTGTACTGTTCATCTTATAAAATATAACGAAGAGCATTGGCCAACCATTTCAAGCCATGAACATAATGGGTAATTTTCTCTCCCCCTTTGATTAACAATTAACCTTTTCAGTCTTCATTAGGGCTTCATTGATGGATTAAACGATGGGGGGATTTGAGGGGTTGCATGTGTCAAACTTGTTTTCTTTTTTATCAGAGGGTTTCAATAATGTAGTAGGCATGTTAGATCCCATATGAACACAAAGAACACATTTTACTGTAATCTCTGAAGTTCTGGGTTAAAGTTTTCCCTACCCCCTCTACTATTATTAATATAATAAGGAGAATAGTGTTCTTAGTACACTGCTGAGTAATTTACTAAAAATCAGTTACACTGGATGTACCTCAGAGGGATATGTGATAAATGTTACATCTCTCTCCTTTTATTATCTTCAGAGAAATATTTAGTGATGTGTGGAGTGCAGCTTAAGCGTGACTCTTTTATCAATTACATGTTTCATCATATTTAGAAGTCCTACCATCCATCAATAGCTTTGTTTGATTGTTTCCTGTTTGTGTGTTCTTTCATCTCTTCCATTTTCCTTTTCTGTATTTCCTTTCCTAACTTGAGAAATACTTATATTAATGGTGATTGTAATTGTCAATATTGTCAACAGGCAGAGTCGGTGATAGACGCGGATGGCACCATGCCAGACATGTAATTCAGCTATCCTACTGCACAGACCTTTTTTTAATACCGCGACCAATGGGTTAATGGTGATAATGCTAAAGAATATTGATACTTATATATATTTGTGATACCAATAGAAAGTTTTTTTTACCAAAAGATCAAGGAATGAGGTAAACATGTTAGGCCTAGTAATTGAATCCTTGGTGACTAACCTCTTGCAGAACCATCTCTATTTATAGGAAAAAAAATTGTAAAACAACCATAGTGGACAATACAAGTGGCTGCCATCAAAGGGTTGATAAAGGAGTTGTTTTACCCAAAAATTGTTGACCACTATAGATGCTAAAAAATTTATAGTAAATGTTTTAGATTCATGAGAAATATTTGGGGTTATGATTGTGTATTTCAACCCTTTTAATCCACTCAGAATTGGAAACACTTGCCTTTAGTCTAGCTGCAATTAGATGAGAGTAGCAAGTACTATGTTGATATATTTCAGTATCTTATAAGCTTTACATCGTGCTAGACTTTCCATTTGAATTTTATCTTTGTAGGAATGAATTTCAGCAGACAGAGAGAGTCAGAAAGATCATTTGTTTTTTCTCAAAATTTCCATCTTTTATATATGTTATCTCTCTCTCATTCTCTCTCTCTCTCTCTCTCTCTCTCTCTCTCTCTCTCTCTCTCTCTCAATGGATAATGTCGCATCATATAAAGTTAACCATATAAACAAATTGTACATAGTTCCATTAGTATATACACATTTTTCTAGACTTTATTAGGGGGGGAAAGAACTACAAAATCTCCTTTTATCACTCCCTAGAATAGGGTGGGTGAAATTCCCCCCATGGCATCTCATAGCAAGAAGCTGCATTTGGTTGCTAAATTGCAAGCGGGAGCAGAATTTGTCAAATATCTGCCACATTGTGAAAGGGTTAATGACTTGTACAGACAGATTTTTGTTTTTTTACAGATACTGATATTTATATATTGAAATGTATTGATGAAAAACATATTAACTCAATAATCAAAGAGCTTCTAAAAGAAAGAATTGTAAAAATTAGAAAGGAAATGAAATGTCTCTTGTAACATGCAAATATTATAAAACTCTGCAATTTCCAGAAATGGCGAATGCGATGGTTTGTACTGCGCTCTGGGGAGCTCCCCGGGCAGTACTTCCTGGAGTATTACACAGATCGGACTTGCCGAAAACTGAAGGGCAAAATCGACTTAGACCAGTGTGACCAGGTAGGTGAAGAAAGCTTGGCTTGCTGAGCTGATGATTTGTACTAAACTAACAAGCTTGATGATAAAATGAAAGGGGAAAAGTGTGTGTGTGTGTGTGTATGTATGTATGTATATGTATAAGAAATGTTTCCAGCATCAGTGAGAACATCTTTGTTTTCTTCAGATAATTCAGATATTACTTCAGTCTCATATGATCTAAAGACCTAAAGAATGAAGAAATTGTTCAATATTGTAAGGGCTTAAGAAATATATATTTGTGTGGGTGATAGGGTGTGGTTAAGGTTCTAGTATATATGTGTATTATATACATGTGTAAAACATTTCCAGAAGGAATAAATGATCATAGAAAATCATGCAAATGCTTTCACAATCCATAGACTTCAAAGTATTCAGGTAGATGTAGAGTAATTAATTATTTTATTTCAAAGTAGCTTTTTGATCTTGTATTTCTGAATATCCGTAGACTTAGAATCCATAGGTTTATTCATATCTACTGCTTTTATTAAAATATTCCTAGAAGTCTCTCCAACATAGTCAGCATGACCGCTAATACTTGTGAATGGTAGGAACAGTTGAGGATGACAGGTTATAAGTCTTGTCTCTGACTTTGAAGTAGATGTAGTATATAAAATTACTCGTAGTTCTTGAGTTTTTGATAAGTGGCTGATTTCTTTTTCGTATGGACTTATCCTACACATGTTAGGTAGCTAGAGGTAGCATTAACCTATTGCATCTGATGACACCCAGGCATGCATCTTGGCAGAAAGCAAGAATTCCCCTTTGCCTGTCAATGCACCAGATACCAGATTAGACAAGAGCAGTGGTCTATCCTAAGGTGATTTATTGCCTGGGAAGGATTTTAGGTCCAGAAACATTTTTCTCCTCTTGGGATATTGCCCCAGAAATACCATCTGGATTCAGAATAAACTCTGATGCCCTTTTAGGGGAGCATCTTGTAAGGGATTATGTTTAGGTTTCAATTTCCCTTTTAATCTTTATTGAAAGAGTACAGTTATGTATAGCATTAATGAAGGGAGAAAGACTTAGATAACGATGGGGATGATTCGGTTGCGCCTTGCCATCTCTCCAGGGTGTATTCACAGGTCTGGAACTTTTTTCTTCTTTTTTCTCTCTCTCCCCCTCTCTCTCTCTCTCTCTCTCTCTCTCTCTCTCTCTCTCTCTCTCTCTCTCTCTCTCTCTCTCTCTCTCTCTCTCTCTCTCTCTCTCTCTCTCTCTCTCTCTCTCTCTCTCTCTCTCTCTCTCTCTCTCTCTCTCTCTCTCTCTCTCTCTCTCTCTCTCTCTCTCTCTCTCTCTCTCTCTCTCTCTCTCGCTCTTTCTCTCTCTCGCTCTCGCTCTCTACTCTGAGGCAATGGCTCATTGCTATCACAAGCCATGTCACAACTCAAAACCTTCTCTCTGCGTCATTAGTTGTCCATCTTGTACTCCCCATTTATTGTGGTTTATGGCTATGCAAATGTTTATATTGGACATTTGATTTGGAATATCAGTTGTGATAGATTGGATATGCTTACAGGTGATCATTTTGGCTTTCTTTGTGACATACACTCCATGGAAAAGAAAGATTATGATGTAATGGGAGGGAGGATAGAAATGGGGTTTGCTGCAATTTCACAATTTTATTTACATTACAAAAAATATACATAAATACACTTGGCTGTTACAGTGGTAAAAGGAAATAGACCCTGGCTAATATTTCTGTCAGTTGTTGTATCTCAGGAAGCATACAAACTGGCAGAGTGTTATGTCACAGGTGCTAATCCACCTGTAATGACCACAAGGAGTAGGGACTTGATTGTCATCTAGATACTTATTGGATGAGTATCATGAAAATCACACTAAATATTGAATCTCAGGTTAAAACTCTACCATATAGTTATGATATATTGTCTCATAGCTTTATATATCTTATGCTGGCTAGTAGCTTGATCTCTCTATGAGTGTGAGATGTATTTTTTGGTTGCGCTGTTGAAAGTTCTAGGATGTTAGCTTCATGATAGTTAATAATTTTTGTTGTTGTTATATATTAGTATTAGGCTCGATGCTTGTCTGTGACTACCTTTCCACATATTCATTATAGTAATTGTTTAATTCTTGTTGTGAAACCAAGGTTTTGCATTTAGCCTATTAACATGGGGGCAGTTTTGGCTATGCATAGACATTTTGCCAGGGTATTTTGAAATGAGTAGGCCTAATGCAGTGGGAATTTGTATACTGCAAGGGTGGCCAGCTGTGACGTGCGTGATCACCCGGCGAGATGGCCAGACAAAGCCATGATTTGTCATCCATGTCACTGGTGGGAAAACCAGCCAGGCAAAGATGTGAATGTCATGTCATCCTTTGTTCAGGAGTTGATTCTTTGTATGATGTACTGGATATGGCAGTAATATGATTCCAAGTTTGTTTTTATGTTTGTGTGTATTTGTTTGTTGATCAGAGATTGCTGTACAGTACTTCAACAATAAGCAGACAAGGACATTGTATTATCCTTCCTGTGTATAGTCATGTCTTCAGAAGCTTTGAGAGTCTGTAGTCAGCTAGTGGTTGAATAGTCTATAGATGAAGACATCAATCCAAAGACCAGACAGTAAAATTGATCCATACCAATGAAGAGAAACAGCCTTAACCCATTCACACTGGGGCGATTCCGGCTTTGAATGGTCGTAATGCCGGGGTTTTCAAACGCATAAGCGTAACGCCTCTAGATTCTCAGGTGCACAAGCAGCGAGCTTGGGCTGCCTGCTCACTGACCCCGAGTGCCGGCCTTGCCCAGATATCTCGTCACTGGCATCTGACGCAAAAACCACGAAATGTGTCAGCACGTCATCCAGCGCGAATGGGTTAAGTGATCGGCTTGGGGTACACTCAAATAGAAAATGATATAGTGAAGTAAGAAACTTAGACACTGGTGGGATAGATTAAATCTGGTTCAGTCTTTTACAAGTACAGAAGTAACTGGTATAATATAACAAGACACTTTTTTCTTTTTTTTTGTGACATACAAACATAATAGGTATGATTTACAACCAATGAACTGGTAGGCAGGTGGACAAGGGAAAGGGAGAAGGATTAGAAGGCAAAGGCAGGGAAGGAGAGAGAGAGAGAGGGAGGGAGGGAGGGAGGAATACACAATAAAAGAAACATGTATTTGTGAATATAATTGTTGATAGAAATGCAGTATGAATGTAGAAATTTACGGATCTGTTGGAATTGCCAGACTGTAGCACGTGTCTCTTAGTGACCTTCAGTTGAGGTAACCCAATACGGCACATGAGTGTGAGTGTGTGCATTAGTATTTGTGCAAATCTCTGTCTCTCTCACTCCCTTCCTCCCTCCCTCCCTCTCTCTCTCTCCCCCTTTCTCTCTCTCTCTCTTTCTTTCTTTCTTTCTCTTTCTTCCCCTTTCTCCCTCCTTTCTTTCCTCCCTCTCACCCTTTTATTGACATTGTGTGGTGTCATAATACTTTGTAACTCATATGAATATTGCCATGATTTACAGACACATTAGTATATTGATAACTCTTGGAATGATTCGGTTTGGCAGCAAGCATTAATTTTTGTTTTGGCAGGGGACCACACAGATGAAGGGTTAGTAAAAGTCACTCTGAGCAGTGTGCAGTGGTGTTGATCACGTTTACCACTCACTGTTGTGCCTTTTTAGAGCCACAAGGTAGCACAGTTGTTAGCGTGCCGACCTCCCATCCACATGGTCGGCAGATCGAGCCCTGTCCAAGCTCATGAGTTTCCGCTGTAGTCTGGCAATCACCACCATGCCTGGGCAATATGGTGGGTGAGGACCAAGCTCGGATCGAGTCAAAACTCGTTGGCACACACTCACGAATTGGCACTCACTGACACAAGAAGGCTCGCCTCATTGCACATAAACCTGGCAGTGCATCTGCTTCGCAACCCTAGCTTATTCCTATGCTATTTAAGTCACCAAGGTTCCACTTGTGTTCATCTGGATCTTGTAATCATGTTAGAGCCTCTTTAAAGTGTAATGAAACTATTCCCTTCTTCATTGATTATTAACCCTTTGACAACGGTGCATCACACCTGTGTGACACAGCTAAATGCCAAATGACAGGGGCAACACACCAGTTTGACATTCCCGTTGCAATATTGCATAGGCCTGGCGTAGGGGGTTTCCACTTATTACCAGCCCGTTAGGATCGGGTTAAAGATGACGAGAACACCGATAGCATGGTTTATTTTTTCTTATTCTCTTTATTTATTATTATTTTTTTTTTATAGAGGTTACCCCCCTCTCTTTACATAGTTATTTTCCCAAAAGTTAACAAAACACACAGGTTTGATAGACACAATATTAGAAAATATCAGAAAATATTAGATCTTATTTTTGTCATGGTTTTCATGGCAGTTTTGTTGAATTGGGGAAACATGATTTATATTTATTGATCGTAAAACTTCCAAAAACTAGGAAGGGAGGGGGGCTTTCTTGAATTTTAAAAATTTATGACAAAAAGATGTTAACCCGATAACATTGGGGTGGTTTTGACTCCACTTGGTCTTAATGCCAGGTATTTCAATGTGTGCAGGCCTAACACCTTGAGCTATTCACCTGCTCTGGTTGAGGCTGTCATGTGGTGCTGCCCCCACATGATGTGATATCATGTCATCCATTGTTAACAGGTTAAAAATGTATATATCTCAAGCTTGTTAGTAAATTTTGCATATTTTGGCTCTGTTGAAGGCAGAGATGTTGGACTTGCAAAACAGTCTTTTGTTATGTTTTTTTTTAAAGAAAATTTCCCCCCAAAGAAGGTTCATCCCATTTCATAAGTTGTGCTATAGTGGTCTTTTTGTGATTTTGATTAACCTATTAACCCAATGCCGACGGGCCTGGCGAGAGCTGGCAACCCCCAACTCCGGGCGTAAGGAATATCGCCTGGGTGTTGACGCCGGTTACTGTGACGCGTCACTTGCATCCCACTGGATGGAATAAGAGCCTTACTCGCCGCGGTTTTGATTGCGCGTCCCATTTTTTTGCATTTTAGGTAATGCGTGATTTGAATGAAAGACGATATTGAGTTGACTTTGTGAGGTGCAATACAAGCTTTATCGATGTTATAATGCTTCTAACTCTGAGTCCAGAGTTCATACTCTTTGCTTATGTATAATCTTGTACTATGCGGAATATCATTACCACAATATCATGAGTAAGTCAGACTTATACATAAAAATAGGTGAAAGCTTTTTCTTCGATAATTACAACTTCTACCCATGTTGTAAGCTCATAATCTTTCTGTAGCATACTCTTTTACTCAAAAACATCGTTGCCATGGTATCAGGAGGGGAAATGACATATATATGTGCAAGAAAAATAATTTATTCATGTAAAAAAAAAAGAATGAACACAAAACATAAACATAATAAAAATAAAACATACATATATGAAAAAAGATGAACATAAGAAAAAAAAACAATGTATATACAGGAAAAGAAGGGGAGAGGTTCAGAGAGAGAGAAAGTCAGGTTGCAGAGTGCCAGGCCTCAAAGCAACCATAGGTGCCTGAACCGACCAAGACAGTCTGCGCACCCCGGCTGCGGGTACAACCTTCCGTACGCCCCTGAGCGGAGCACCAGCGCAGCGACGCTTGCCGTCTGGAACGGACTGAATGGAGTGCCCTCGCTGCTGAAGTCGGGATCGGACCTCACGTGTAGGACGTGCGGCCTCTCTGCAAATCGAGTGAACACTCCTTGTGTCTCGATCATCTCGCATCGCCAACTCCATGCGGAACTCCTTCTGTGGCATCCTACCCCCCATGGTACGATACACGGCGAAGGAGTTCACAAGGGCAAGGTCAAAGAGGAAGAAGAAGATCTTCCTATACCACACCCTCGACTTACGAGGGGTGGAGTATGAGGCGGAGAATTGGTCCCAAGCGTCGACGCCCTTCATGCCAACATTGTAGTCGGAAACGACGCGGGGCTTCCCTCCCTCCTCGACCTGAGCGTTGTGGACGGTGGAAGCATCGTAGCTGCGTTACGGTCCTCCACTGTAGAGCAAGCAACCCTGTGTTGCTGCTCCTATAGTCCACGTCGCCCCTCCTTTTCACAGTGAGGTCACGGGGCATCCACTTACGTGACACCCTCACTGTCCCCACTGCATTAGTCCGTCGGGACTGGAGAATGTGGAAGAGAGATGGGGAAGTGTACCAGTTGTCTACAAAGACACAGTACCCTTTCCCCATGCTACTACTCATCTCCAACAAGTCCAGGACTGCCTTCGTCGAGGCCGGCACAGTGCTCTTATCCTGGCCCGTATAAATCCGGAAACACGACGTGTAACCGCTGGACGGGCCAGTACTGGCCGACAATTTATAAACCTTCCCAGCCGAACCGTGCCCGCTTGTTCTTGTTGAAGGTTACAAACCTCAGTCTCCGTGGAGACACAAAAAGACTCGTCAATGGCGATGTCTTTTTCGGGGACCAAGGACTCAACGAAAGCAGTGTTGAGGGCGTCTATAACCGGGCGGAGCTTCCACAGACGGTCCTCGGGAACCTGTTCCCCATCCTCCAGATGCGCGAAATGGAGGTGGGTTGTCAGGTGGTCAAACCTATCCCTGGACATCGTCTGTGGAAAAAGCTCGACGCGAACAGTTGGATGGTGGGACCAGAAATCCCGGTAGCACGGGATCTTGTGGAACCCCATGGTCACCCGCAAGCCAAAGTAAGCCATCAGCTCCTCCTTGGACATGGGAGTCCACTTCCTCATATGAGGGGAGACAGGAGGAGAGATCCCTGCATACCTAGAAGCAGACAAAAAGCAAACGTCAGTAAAACAATTCCATAAACGGGTTATATACACTCAAACTGTAATAATATAGGAGACAATAACAGTGAAAAATTACAAACTCACCTATTGGTCTCGCGGATGATATGCTGAAGGAGATCGTCCGTGAAAAAACACTGGAAGATCTCAAGGGGGCTGCTGGTTTCATCCAGGTCTGCCTTGACCCCAGGAGAACCAGCAAACCCGAACCTTTTCGGGACGTTATCCCTCTTTCGCCAAACGAAATTAGGAGTCCCAGGGATTACGTTCCTACGCCACACTTTGGTGGCGAAGGTTGACAAAGGCTCGTCACTGTCTAGGGTCGTGTCCGCCTGGCTGACATAGTCCAGCTCGTCCTCCGAGCTTGTACTATTATCACTGTCCTCCTCTGCCCTGCGGGCCCGTGTCGTCCCTTCTCTCCCCGTCAGAGGAAAAGAAAGTCGGGGGACGTCCGGCGTCTTCGCGAGGCAGAGGAGGGGCAGGTATAACGTAACCCTGATGTTGATGGCTGAGGCTCATCAACATCATCAGAACAGGAGGAGGGGAGGAGGAGCGTTTGGCGCTGTCTCTTCGGAGCCATGTCGAGTGATTCTATGAGGTCGTTGACCTCCTTTTATACCCGGAGTTTGCCCCAATCTCCCGCTGGGTGACCGGTGGCAACGTCATATCGAAGTACGTGGAGGAAGTTGGCCAATCAGGTCAATGGAATGACGTTGTATCCTGTGACGTTGGTCTCACGCGATTTTACGTAAATGGTGACGTTTTGTCACGTGACTCACGTGACAAAAACGTCATCATAACGACATGCGTGATGTCGGTCGCACGTGGCCGTCCATTAATTGATGTGCGCGCGATTCACGTGACAAAACGTCACGTATGTGACGTCACATGCTGTGACATCACACGCTGTGACGTCACATACGTGACAAGGAAACTCAGGTAAGATCTCTGCTTTTACCTGTTTACTTTACCTGCCGCCCGCTGTTGCAATGGCGGTGCACGGCAAAGGCAGAAATTGCGTAAACATAGTGTCAATAAACAAATTTGTTTTAAAGACATAAAATAACCTTATTTCGATTATATTTTGCCTTAGAACACTCCCGTATATCATTCTCCATCAACTGGAATATTTACAGACACGTCACACGAGTGTGACGCCCGTCGTTGACGATTTGCTGGTGAGTCACACCGGTGTGACATACCGTCGTCGCGCCCTATTTGCCGCGTCACACGGGTGTGTCACCCGTCGTTATTGGGTTAACAACGGACGACATGATATCACGTCATGTGGTGACAGTACTATCCACCGGGGACGCAATATCGTGTCATGACTTTTTGTATGGCCAGCACGCAGCGGGTGGCTGTGGCTTAACACATTCACGCCGGGGCAATTCCGGCTTTGTATGGTTGTAATGCCGGGGTTTCCGAATGCATAAGCCTAATGCCTCGAGACTCTCAAGCGCTCAAGCTGCAACCCTGGGTTGCCCACTCGCTCACCCCAAGTGCCGGCCTTGTCCAGATGTCTTGTCACCGGCGTCTGACGCAAAAACCATGAAATGTGTCAGCACGTCATCCGGCGTGAATGGGTTAAGCGAGTAAATAGCCTGAGGCATTAAGGCCACACATATTAAAATCCCCTGGCGTTATAGTCCAGAGCAGAAACAACCCTGGCATATCTGATTAAGAAACTGCTAATAAAAGATTCTTAGCACGTTAGAATCATGTTCACAAAATTAAATAAAAGTTTTCCTCATGACTATTTGTATCATCTTTAATTAGAATACGTCCCTGAGTATTCATAGCCTACTGTACTAATTTTCTTCCCTTTTTTCATTCCAGGTTGATGCTGGTATAGCCTTTGCTAATCGGAAATCAGAATACAAATTCATGTTTGACATCAAGACTCCAAAACGAATCTACTACTTATGCGCGGAGACAGAGCAAGAGATGAACAGATGGGTGGACTGTGTTTGTCAAGTATGTGGTCTGAAGATGTATCCCCAGCAGGAGGACTACCCTCTTCCGGCCTTGGAGCCTCTCACGGGTAACACCATCCCTGCGACACCCCCCGCCCCCGTCCGTGTCCTACCCTTGGACCAACCTCGTATAGACTCTCCACCCATCTCACCCACGTCTCAGAGCTCTTCCATATCTGGGCCATACATACCCATAAGTGAATGCATCACTGGGAAGAGAACCCCAATTGCAAGTCCCAGTTTTCCCTTCAGTGACGACTTGCCCACCATTGTGTCCACAGAGAATCATCGCTCTAGCATACCCAATGAGATAGCTCCACCAGCCCCAACCATGTGTCTTGAAAGTCATCCACCTCTGACACAAGCACCACCAGCTCCTATGATTAATACAGGAGCAATACCACGTGAACCCTATGATGCACAACGGACAATAAGACCATCGGGGGCAACCTCAGAGGATACTCTGAGTGTTCAGTCACCGCTAGGGACAGAAGGAAGTAGTGTGTTTAGTGATGATGAATGGGCTCACACTCCTTCCACTGTAGAAGCAACATTTTTTAGTGACTCGGCTAGACCTACCGGAGGTTTACAGAATCCTAAGGAGTTGCCCTGGGACAGTCATGGCGCTACAGGAGGCAGTGGTGTTGCCAGTTTGCCAAGTGAAATGAAAGGTATGGTGATCTCTGAAGATGAGCAGCACCAGGGTGCAATTACTGCTCCCCCTAGGCCCCCAAAGCCAGCACATTTAACCGAGATCCCTCAACAGACCTATCAAAACTTGGACACTATCGTTAGAACAACCTTGATAAGAAAGAATAGTTCAAATGACAAAGTCAAGAATGGCTTGGCTGGATCACTTTCTTCTCATGATGGTAACATTGGATCTTCTGACCCAGAACCTTCCCCAGCTTCTGTCAGCAGTTCAGTGCCTCCGTCCACCCCACTCGATACTGAAGACCTGCATTCTGCCTTGAGGATGCAGCAACAAGAGACTGTGAGCCCACAGGCTGCAGATAGATTGAAGCAAAGACACGGTTACAATAACTTTGCTTCTCCTGTTCAAGGTCAAATATTTTCTTATGACATGCGTATTCATGACACAGGTGAAAAGCACGGGGAGCTGGATCCAAGGATCTCACCTGCAGGCATTTATTCAAACATACCGCAAGCCAACAAAAGTCCACAACATCCCCCAGCAGTTGATCGAGGTCTTAAACCTAGAAAGGCTGCTGATGGGAGCAGTGTTAGTTCAGAGTTGTCGCCACCTCCATCTGGTGGACCCCAAGAAATTCTGGGTGCCGTGGGTGGATCACCAGTGCCACCTGCATCAGCACCGCCCATGGTAGACAGAAATTTAAAGCCCATAAAGAATATACCTGATGCTGGAAACAAACCCATGTTTGTTCTTGACCCGGCCCCTCTCGGCCACAGAAAGCACGACCAACGAAAACCAAGAGCTGCTCCGTCTCCAACTCCTCCAACCATGCGCAATGGATGTAGTGGGAATGACAGTGGTGACGAAGCTGACAGACCTTCTACCCCAGGCAGCAGACGGAACTCCACCAATGCAGATGAACAGGTTGGTCCTACTGGTTGTTTGCTACAGAAAAGGGGCTTAAGAAATGTCTGGTTTATGGTAGATTATTGTGTTTTTAATTTATCAATCAAGTTTAGGTTTGTAGGAAAGGCAAGTATTGATGTTGAAATATGACAGGTAAAGATATTATTGTTGTACAAGAATTAGAAGTGAAACACAGATTGCATTCCAAGGCTTTCGATATTTAAGTTATTTTTATTGGAGATTTTGTTGTCTCTGCCTTCTAGAGGTAGTTCTATGTGAAAATAAAATGGCAAGGTGTTATAAGTAAAGAAGCAGGAAATAGAGACCTTTGTTTTATAATGTAAACGTCATTTGAATTTGATTGCCACTATTGGATATTGCAGTGAATTATATTGATGATAAGTGTTATAAGTACTTCATTGTATGACAGCTTTGTGATTGGACATAAACTGATATTGCAAATAGTTAATGCTTTTTTGCTGGCACTCCTAGATGTGATAAGAATATGAATGAACATACAGAGTGAACTATAAAGATGATATAACTTATTTTGTTGCATGATGAATCTGCACCTTGCATGATTAAAGGTTGATTTTGTAAAATTTTTGATCTGCTCGTCATATTTTTGGACTTGATCCCTTGATTGGATTTATGTAATGGCAAAGTTATATTCTAAAAATTATACTCTTATTCCAAACTACTTCAGGAATAACAATGATAATAATAAGAATAATAAAAGATGATAATATTAATAATTTACAGACTATTTTGACTTGTCTGAGTATTTAGTGTGTTATTTTGGCAGATCAGTACATTTTGCAACTGTTATTTGCTGTAAGTGTAAATTGTTAACCCCTTGCAAATAGGCTAATGAATCACATGATACCCACAATGCCATGTCCTTTTTATGTGTCCAATTTTTTAAGAAAGTTTGTTTTTTTGTAAACTAAGACCAAAAATAATACACATTCATTATCAATTGACATTCTATGGGTTTGCATGAGTGTTGGTGGGGGTGAATGGTTATTTATTTATATATATTATATATATATATATATATATATATATATATATATATATATATATATATATATATATATATTATAAAATGTTTATGTGTATATGTATATATATTTAAATTATGATTTAGTGAATCATACCTCGGTAGGACTCCTATTTTAATTTATAAGCTATTTCAAAGTTGTTAACAAAATGTTATGATTTTACTTTGAAAAAAATATCCATATAATTGTTTTTTAACCCAATCATGCCGGTCGATGTCCTATTGTGTCAACATAATGTTTCACTCCTTTCGGGTGATGTCCTAGAACAGGAAGATCTCGCCTTCAAAATGTATATTTTACATCATTGCATATGCACATAATCATAGGAGTTTCATTTGTATAGACACATTTTTACTCACTTGTGAAAATAATGTAAACAAACAAACAAAATAACCCAATTATCACCCCGTTGAAGCTGGCAGCTGAAAAGCAGTTATAGAGATGTAGCTCGGCATCGCACCAGGAGAGATCTCTTGCTTGTTAACTAGCCAGCAGGAGTGGCATTACGCGAATATGACCCCATTCACAATGGGGCAGTTATTTGCCTAATGCTGCTCCCGCCGTGAAGATAACAAACCTCCATGTTTGAGATCTTCCGGCGTGATGCCAAGCTGCTCCTCTCAGAGCACTTTTCATGCTACAGGATTCTGAGAGGTGTTTTTTGTATTCTACATTTTTTTGACAGGTCAACGACCTACATAAGTAACTATGTACATCATGTATTTAGAGGTAGAGATCATGACAGGAGGTCATTTTACATGTCATCTGGTGCAAATGGGTCAATAGATGATTAAATGGTTAGATTCCCTTCCTTGAACCATAAGAGGATTAGAAAGGTACTCTTAATATATTAACCCTCTTTGGATGGGTGGTACACCACGGGTACCGCGCATTCAAGGCCCGTTCGCAGTGTGACGTCATACGGCGTTGTTTATTTAACTGATTTAGGCCTATGCGTTCGAGAGCCCGGCATTGTAACATGCAAGGCTGGAATGCCCCCGGCATGAGTGGGTTAATTTAAATACCTACATTCTTCAGCAGCATGTGTTGCATTAACTACTGCTTTGTTTCTATACTCATGGTTTATTTCCTTTTCTACTGATATTGTCCTGTGGCTTTCATACATGATATGTATATCCTCTGTACCCTCCCAATTACAAAGATATATTTAAGCATGAGTGGCTAATGTTTTTTTGGCATCAGGAACTAATGCATGCTTCTTCCCCTTTCTCTTGCTCGTTTCAGATTTTCTTTCCCTTGCAGAGTGCACGGCGTTCTCAACATGAGATCCAATACTTAGACTTGGACCTTCATCCAGAAGCCAAGCACAGTCCAAAGTCTATCAAGGCAAGTACGTTGAAGAATTGTGCAGGGGCTTCTGCTCCTTCTGTGGTGTACAATACAGTTGATTTCGTGAAGACAGAAGCCTTCAACAAGATGAGGATCAACGTAGAAGACTCTTATCGTAAGAACCAGTGATCGGCTGACTTATCAATAATGAGTAGTGCGAGTTGACTTTGTGGTAAAGCACAAAATGCAAAGACAAAGGAAAAGCCTTTTGAGGTGAAATAATCTTTTTATAAAATCATGTTTTAGGTACCAAAGCAGCTTTCTGTAGGTGGTTTTATGGATACCCTTTGAAAGCTTTAGGACAGCCACTAACATGCACAGCACAATCTGCTTGGTCCTGCTGCTTCAGGAAGATGGCAAATAGCTGAAGTTTTGAACAACTTTATATGATGAACAATTGTTGATATACAATAGTTATTTATATGTTGAAGCTGTTGATGAATTACAATCATTATTGATAAGACGAATACTGTCACAAGGATAAGTGCAAAGTGTTATATATCAGTAATAGTTAAGAAATGGGCAGAGTGTACACTATGGGTTCAGGTCTATACCTCTGTCCATATGGACCACAACAATCACCAAAGCTGAAGTGTCAGTGCACAGTGTGTGCAGAATTTGTTTTTTGGGTCCAAGACAAAGTATTTAAGAGAACTATATAGTTGACTATTCCCTTCTGATATTATGCATGGGATATCAAAAGCTGTGATGGATCTACAAAATTTACAGGTCTCCAGTGGATGCCACATCCCCATTTAACCTTGTAAGCCATATTTTTATTTGACTATCCTGTTGATCTTTGTAGAGAAATAGGGTTGGTTCTATTTTTATTGCTTTGATTATTAATTACCATTATCCTAATAATGATTATGTGACAGTGTCACAGGTTTTGATATGAAAGACTAAAAGTGATCAGACTTGCTTTCTTTAATTTTAAAATGATATATTAGTAGTATTTGAACTGTCAGATTGGGATGCGAGTGTTCTCTTAGGCTTTCTTACTGCATCCTTAAATATGAGTATGTTTAGAATTGATTTTGACCTGAAGTTCAGCCAGTAGCACTTGGTTTTAACTTAACTTTAATCCTAAGTAGCAGCTCAAATATGGAACTGAGATTAAAGTCTTAAGTCCAGCACAAAATGCATGACTTTTTATAATGGCTTGCTTTTCCCCGGGGTCATCTTTATTTATTTATTTTTTTTATCATGGAGGATTTATAATGTGCCCTAAGATCAGCTCCTTTTGTACAATCAAAATATCATTTAAGCAGTTCTGCTTACAATTACGGCCCTGCACCCCCCAAATGAGTCTGAAGTCACCTGGTTTCTGGATTCTAAAAAGCATCAGCTGTCCGCTAACACCAGGAGGAAGTGAATCAGCTGATGGTTACCAAAGTGATGGAATGACAAGAAATGTATGAATTCTCAAGGTCAGTCTGAGATAAAAGAAGTGAAAGCTTTATTGTAAATAAAGAAAACTAAAGCAGTATGCATTTAGAATCTACTCGAGAATCTAAAATTTGCTAGAGAGCAACTGAAGACTGTCAAAATTGTTATTCAATATCGTTTTGTATTGTTACCTTTCTAATTAATTCAGCTTTATTATGTAATATAAGAGATGAAATATACAATGTTTAAGGGGAGGGGATTATGTACAGTATTAAAGATTTGTGAAAATCAAATTGAGAAAATCTCCTTTCTTAGTGTCTGTATTGCCTTAACTGCACAGTGGAGCCATGCAACTGTTGACTCATTTGGTGATACTGGGTCACGTTGAACCTTGAGAGTTAATTTGGCCTTGCTGTCAGTGTGATATTTGGTCTCTTGTAATTGGCATAGAAAGAGACAGTTTATGTATCTAACGGGTGGACAGCTTTCAGACATTGGCTCCTTGCTGTTCGGGCCGTGGAAATTAAACGTTTTTATTTCTAGCATGAGAACTTATGAAGTGTGTTGGTTCCTGGGCCTGTGCTCAGGTAGCTCATTTTGGGTACTTGTTCTTAGTGATCCAACAAAGCAATTGGTTTTTAGGTATTAATGGTAAATGGCCAGACCTCGTTCATACCATCTGATGTACAGATATTTTAACATAGCTTATTTTGTTGGCTTTAAGGAGAATATTGAAAGGAAAAGATATCCCTCACCGTCCTTGCTAAACTGTCTTTCTCAACTTGTATACCAGTTTGGTAACTTGTGATTTGTACAGGAAAATTCATTGCCCAAACCTACTTTTTCAGTGCTGTCTCCAGGGCATTCGCTTGATGAAACTCCCAGAGTTTGTAGTGATGACTGATCCAAGTGTGGCCTGATTAAGGATGCCTTCTTTCTCTTTAAGTGTATTACATATCTAATATATCTAATGTGGCTTGCATGAGGCTGTGGAGTAGTTGTCTGGCATCCCTCTGTGTAGTTGCCAGTGGGAGTAAATTTATTGTATATACTTTCCAAGATCATTTAGATTTTTAAAGATCTAGTTTGATCAGCAATGACTTCACACTTTGCCTTAAAAAACCTGTGAGTTTAGTGTAGATATGCATAACTTGACTTATAGCATAGTCTATAATTTCTCCCTGCCCTCTCCTTAATATTATGGTGTAGCCCCTCACATTCAGTGTTATAGGGGTGTGGACTTGCTCGGACAGTTATGTCATAAGAGGCTACTGACCTTCCACCATTGATGACATGATATGAATAAAGATTTTCTTGTGGTGTAAAGGATAATAGCACTCTGGGACCTTAATCTTCGTCTTCAAAGGGGAGTTATTTATAAGCTGGTTGATGTTGAAGGCTGACCAACTTTGTTACACTCTCAGCAGCAGATGATTTGCGGAGCCCAATGGTGCATCACTGCAGAATTTTTGGAGTCCTGCGCTGACGGTGACATGTGCCCATTGAGAGCCGTGGTGACTTGTACAGCAATCTACTACGAGGACTTGGTGGTGGTGTGATGGCTACATTCTGCCTCAGCCTCTCAGGTGTTTTTTGTGTTTCATGTCTGTTAGTACAAGACACTTGCATTTGTTCTCTTCTCTCTACTCCATGGTCACATCTTGAAATTCTATATTTAAATTTCATTCTGAGATGTCTTCTCTTCTTTTCCAAACTTCCTTTGCTTTGTCTGGTTCTTCCTCTCCACTGGACCTCCTCCCTTCCTTTGTTACATGACTGAGAATAGTGTCTAATGTAGGTCCTCCTCTGGATTTCTGGATTACTGTGGCTTTGTTAGTATTGTATTTTTTTTATTATTAAAATTATTATGATTACTGTTATTGATTGATGTAAGATTTAGGAAAGAAGGGTGAGAGAGAGGTGCGTTTGGGTGGCTGTCTTCTTGGGAGTGTTGGTAAGAAACATCTTGTTCGTCTTTGGTAAGAAAAAGTTTACTGTTGGAAGGAAACCTTAATGTTTGATGGTCTTTACAGACAAAAGAGATCATCTTGCCCTGTTCGTGAGAGAGATGTATCAAAAGTTGGTAGTGCCTTGCTGTTGTTGGATTTTGTGATTGCAAAGTGATTGATAGGATTGACATTGCTGCTAGTGTGTTTTTACGGCGATTATCTCTGATGCTGAATATGATTATTGTTATGATTAGCTACGATGACAGCAGTTATCATTATTATTACAGTTATTTTTAGAATTATATTATTCTTTATTGTGAATATATTTTAATTGTTAAACTTACTTTTTCTATGATTACTGCTATTTTGATTATTATATTATATTGTCTTTGCTTATCATCCGCACTTTCAAATTTGTTATATTGTGTTTATCCTGTAATCCGTCTTCCCACATGAGTGGGTCGACAACAACCAGATAGATGATATTTCGTGTGTGTTATGGAGTTCTACACACAAGCTACACTCACCAGCTGTTAGTGTAGGTGGAAATTGACCCTTGTTAGAATTTGGTTTTGGAGATATACAAAATGTATTGTACAGATAACAGTGTGTTCATAGACTTTTGGTTGACCAGGAGTGTTGACAAGTGCAATGTATATAGAGTTGACCCACTGCTTGTGTCTTCAGACTTTTTTATTATCATTATTATTATTATTATTATTATTATTATTATTATTATTATT
>BOPN01000340.1:240938-243438 GCA_017312705.2 Penaeus japonicus
CAGAATGGGACAGGGTTGGCAGACGTGTGAGCTAAAAAATGGACAGACTCACCCAGAAAAAAGGACAGAAAAGGACAAACATATATATCAATTTCCTTTTGCCTATTGATCGTTTACTAATATGATAAATATATGTTTTTTCTTTAAATTTCTTTAACAGTCACCCCCTCACTCTTCAGTAAGCAGATTTTATTAAAAATAATAGGCTATGTTAATTATTAACAACACAAGTTATGCAGCAGGAGTATAATTTTTCGGAAACAAAGCTATGAACATAATCATACTTTACATACTTGGTTTAATACTGAATTGACAGAATTTCTTCATATGAGCCCACTTCATTATCCTCGTCGCCATCAGGTACTGCTGACGTGGGAGCAGAAGAAGATCCTGATGCACTACATTCTCCAATACTTTCCTTTCTGTACATGTTGCTGTTGAATAGGCCAAAGTATTTTGTTCTTACTGTAAAACTTTGGCAGCAGTTTCCTCTATGTAGGTGTGTTCTGACTCTTAGGATGGCCTCAAGAGATCCTGTGCTGAGTTTGTTTCTTGTTTTAGTTTTAACATTAGTTACGTGGGAAAATACCCGCTCAACAAAGGATGTACTGAGTGGAATACAGTATGAGTTCAGTGCAATAACTGCCAGTTCTTTGTAACAACTTTCCCCAATTGCATTTTCATGATGTAATACATGACACCAAAATTCCACTGGGTCTTTGGGTATTTCAAATTCAAGGAATTCTTCTTTCCAGTTTGTTTTCAGTGATATTTTTTCATACTGATTCTCACCTTCTTTGACATCAAGGCCCTTCTCTCTTGCTAAGCTTGCTAAGGGAAGATCACAAAATTTTGGTCTAATTTGACTGAGAAATTTCTGTGAATTAAGATATTTGATGTAGTTCATTTTCATTGTTGTTTTATCAATCCTTTTATCAATCTGGTTTATGGCCTTATGCATAAAATCAAGACAGCGTTGCTTAATTGCTAGTTTCTCGTCAGAGGTGAGGGTGCTAGATTTTAAATCAGACTCAAATTTATCTCCAAGTTTATCAGCACTCAATAACCAGGGAAACTGTCTCTGCTGGATATTTCTGTAGACTTTCTGGAGCAAAAAATTGCGTAGTTCTTCCAGTTCTGGACGTGTACTGGCTGGTGTTACACCCGTCAGTACACGTACCTGCAACATTAGTATGTGATTTATTGCTGAATAATCCTTATTGAAATTTATATCTATGAACCCAGCATGGATTTTAGAAATAGGACAGAAAAGGACAGTTTTAAGGTTGTCCTTTTTTCATGAAAACTCAAATAGGACAGACTGTCCTTAAAAGGACAGACCTGGCAACCCTGGAATGGGAAATACACGACACAAAGAGACCAAGGGCAAGACCAGTGACAAGATAGCGTGATGGAATATCGAATTCCGGAGGCCTAAACGGGAATCAGAGGATACAAGACCGGAATGACTAAAAAAAAAGAAAAAAAGATAGGACTACGTCCTCCAGTGGAACGGTATGGGCTGCTAGTGATAATGATACATATATGTGTATATATACTAAGATGTGTACACATACATATATATATATTCATGTGTGTTTATACATACATACACACATATATATACACGCACACACACACACACACACACACACATATATATATATATATATATATATATATATATATATATATATATATATATGTATATATATATATTTTTTTTAATTGTCTTTTAGCTACACAATGAATTCTAACAAATAGGGTGGATGTGATTTGTGGCGAAGTTATCTTACGAATTTCAAAATTGGGAGATGACATTTGTATGCTCTACATAGATAGATATACAAAGAAGGACCTCGCATTTGTCTGCAGGTAATCACTTGAGAGAGAGAGAGGGGGGGGGGGAAGAGAGAGAGAGAGAGAGAGAGAGAGAGAGAGAGAAGGGGGGTGAGAAAGAGAGAGAGAGAAAGAAAGAAAGAGAGAGAGAGAGAGAGAGAGAGAGAGAGAGAGAGAGAGAGAGAGAGAGAGAGAGAGAGAGAGAGAGAGAGAGAGAGAGAGAGGGAAAGAAGACAGAGAGATGCGTAGGTGCGTCGAGACATGGATTTGGAAATGATGTGTCAGAAGGAGACCCGGGGAAACTGAAATACGTAATTATATTGATAGATGGGTAAATAGATAAGCATGAGTAGATACCTAGAAAAAAATAGATAGATGGGTAAATAGATAAGAATAAAAGTAAATAAATAAATGTGAGTCCAGTGCATGGATTAAGATATTAACACATGTAACAGGCTTGCACAAGGCAGAGAGAGAGAGAGAGAGAGAGAGAGAGAGAGAGAGAGAGAGAGAGAGAGAGAGAAAGACAGAAATGGTGGGCGGAGTGACAAAGAAAGAGAGGAAGACAAAGAAGAGACAAAGAACGACAGATGATAACTAAAAAAAAAAAAAAAAAAAAAAAAAGTGTTTATGAGATTATCCAGTAATGACTAACTCTTTT
>BOPN01000340.1:253438-263438 GCA_017312705.2 Penaeus japonicus
AGAAAATGAGAGAAAAAAATATTATCATCATCATCATCATTATAATAATAATAATAATAATAATAATAATAATTAATAATATTAATAATAATAATAATTAATAATAATAATAATTAATAATATTAATAATAATAATAATAATAATAATAATAATAATAATAATAATAAAATGAAAAAAATAAAACTGAAAAAAATTAAACCAAAAACTAAGAAAAAAAAAAAAAAATGTATAATAATAAAATTAAATAAATAAGTATAAAAATAAATCTATTTACATACCTACTACATAGCTTACATAAGTTATGCAGTATTAATAAGTATCATTAACTGGTGGTGTTCCAATCAACATCAATAATTATCTAAGCTTCTGATAGTCATTATGATTGCACTTGTGCAAAATTCCTGTTGCTTGGTTTGTCCGGAATGCATGTTCACATCCTCGTATTTCTAAGGGAGTAAAAATGGACGAGACAGACCATATTCTCTACAAAAGATCATGGCCAACATCTATTCATGTAACATTTGTAATTTCTTTGAAGGTAGTTTTCTCGTTGGTAAAATCTGATTTAACTCAGCTGGCCACCGGTGTCTACAGGACCAATAAAGGTATGTTTTTGCAGGATTGGATCACTTTCTTACTGCATTTTTCCTTTAGCCTCGGTGTGAGTGGGTTAAAGGATCTCAAAGTTTTGACAAAATCACAAAATTGTTAATGCCAAAGGTTGGTAAGGAGTGAAAAGTGATCTCCTTCTGTTAATAATAATTCCTTCAGTTCTGTAAATAGGGCCTCACACCAAATGCTATTTAGTATCACTTTGCTAATTAGTATCACCTTCCTATATCATACCATAAGTCTAGTAAATAATAGAAAACATGCACAACGTCTTAGGCTGTGGCCTGGAAGGGTTAATGGCAGATGCAATGACAAGCTGAACATTGCAATTCGAACAAGACAGCCCTCTACCTACCAATGATGACTCCAATTATTTTGACGAATCAATATCATATGTTAAATAATTTCTATTCAGCCAATCACAGACATAACACATACATGAACCAAGAAATATACACTAAATTTAAGAACACTTGGAATGATATATGAAAAAAAAAAAAAAAAAAAAAAAAAGGAAGTTAGATTTGCCATTTCATTAACGCAATTCCCAACAAACCTGACCAGATACAGTTATTGTATCATATAAATTACTGCATTGCCATAAGAACACAAACAGGTATTGCACAAATAGGTCTTTATAAACATTTATCACTGATGGGACACATTCAGATCACTAGTCACAATGCCCAATCTAACTGAATGCAACTTGCTATTCTGTGCAAAACTACGGAAAATCCAAACATAAATATCAAAGTAGCTGCACAAATTGTTGTATATACACTATATCTTTAGAAATTTTCCGGAGGTTTTCACATAGTAAACTATCAGGACACAAACATCCAAAAATAGTCAGAAAAAAGAAACAAAAACATTTTCCTTTGGTAATAAATAAAGAAATACAGATCCAGGGAAATAATCCTTCACAAAATGTGTAAAACTGTAAATCTCAGAAAGGTATACCTCACTAATTTTTAGTACAATAGTTATCAGGGACTTCTAAGGCAAAACAGATCAGATGTAGAGGAGTCCAAAAGATCTAATATTGTTATAATCTGTTGACAAGATGATTAAACAATTTTGCTGGCTTTATCTCCACAGTTTCTCCACTTGGTATACTTTATAAAGAGTGGGAAGGCAGAGAGGGTGTAGAGCTTCTGGTAACTTTTTCACAATATGTAGTTTTCATTCTAATTTTCACAGATAGCCAATTCAAATCAAATATTTATGGTGTTAATGGTGCTACCACAGGATAGTAAACTTTTGGAAAGCCTTTGCATACATGACTCCTACTATGGCTGTTAATTCAAACTATACTTGGATATCTAGTATATATTACAAACTATTAAAAAAAAAGCCTGTTCTGCGAAGACTGACTTTCTGATACCTCTAAAATATTGGATTCTTGTCCTATCTTTTACACCACACTGTGATGAACCTTATTCCATGCTATTACAAAGTGTAAATACCCACAATATTCAGGGCAAGCAAAAGTATCTGGCATAAAAAAGATGCCAGACTGAGATAGAAAAATACTTGAAAGGTCTGGCTCGCCATCCATTAAAAGGATCTAGCCAGTCCTGTGAGCCCTGCTGGTGCTGCCTCAACGTGTACATACCTCTGACCATCACATATAATACCAGATAATTTGGCAGGGCACTTTTGCCTGGAAGGTTCCTGTTGGACCACAAGGGTGTAGCCGTGTATCAGCAGTAGCAAGAGCTTGTGTTCTGCACCTCGACCCCGTTCCTCTCCCTCCCGATGGACATGACTTCTGCTCTGTGTATGTCTTCTGGGGGAAACTGTGTGGGGTCTATGGGCATCATGGGCTTAGACGCTTTCAGCTTATGAGCAAGGGTCATGAAAATAGCTTCTACATGATCACAGTCATTGTCATTTTTTGCTGAAGTTTCAAAGAGCTGAAAGAACACAAAAAAATGCATAAATCACATGTGAATATAAGTAAGAAGTCTTGTTATATAATGTAATTGATAACTATTCATCCAAATGCACATGACAAGCAAAAGTACCACAAAAGAATGTAACTGAAAAAGAAGTTGGTGTCAAGCCCTCAAGCACAGACCAATAAAAAGGATAAAAAAACATCGCAGAATGATAACATAATCTAACCATGATGCATATTAATTGACTACTTATAGCAATCATTTACAGAAGATTAAAATATACTATAATCAACCATTACACCATATCACTCATCATTTTTGGAGCAGGAATTTCCTTATAATATTTGATTCCCATATATCTGATTTTTCACTCATAAAGCATTGGCAGAAGAAGAAAAATAATAATAGGCAACAGACTGTCGTCAGTTGGGATTTGAAAAATCATATTTCTCGTCAGAAAATGGCATAACAAAGACAATACACTGAAAAAGCCTAATATTGTTCAATCCTTGGAATATAACAAGAATAAGATATAAAGGTACACATTCTGATATCACCTCAGCTTGTGATACTAACCGGCATGCTGTGGCGATCAGCAAACCTTTGCGCCACATTGGTGGGGACTTCTAGATGGTCTTTGCAGTCACACTTGTTGCCCACAAGAATCCTGGGTATGTTGTAACTGAGGCTGTGGTGATTGCATTCCTCTATCCAGGACGGCAATGACTGCAAAGTGTTGCATTAGGAAGAATTATAATTTCATGAATTTCTTTCTTAAATGCTAAACTGTGAGAGTGTTTCCTGACTGCATAGTATACCAGAGAACAAGACGCCATACCAAACTCACCATAAACGAGGCCATTCTGGTGACATCATACACAAAGACGACCGCATGGACGTTACGGTAATAGTGCTGAACCATTGATCTTCGGAATCTTTCCTGCCCCGCAGTGTCCCAGAGCTGAAGCTGGAATCGCGAATTGCCTCTGAGTTTTACAATTGAGGTCCTATCATTTCTGATGACTGTAGCTGATAGAACTTTCAGGTGTTTTTTTATTGAACATATTTGAATTTTTAGCTTGTATTAATGCATATGTATTTGTATAGGTTTTTGGTATGCCAGAATTGGTATATGCTTATCCATTTTTATATTCTGTTTGAGTTGAAAATGATGAAGATTTTGAAAACTGTAATAGAAAACTGTTACATATGAAGTTGATGTTTCTTCTATGCTACTTATAGTAGATACAAGGAGACTACAAAATATTACGCCTATTTCATATCAAGATAATCCAACCACACTAAATAAAGAGGAAGAAGAATAAAATCATACCACAATATCCTCTCCATCGATCTTCAATCTTCTTTCACGGAAGTCTACTCCTATAGTGGCTTCTGTTCTATCAGGGAAATGTCCCCCACAAAATCTGGTGGCATCGAAGGAAATTTAGTCACATCACAGAGATCCTTATGGTCCCAAAATTATGTGCCTACATAATATAAAAACAATAAACCATTACACACATAAAAAAAATAAAAATAAAAATAAAGCCTTTCGTATCACATATCTCAGTGCTTATCATTTCATATATAACACAGCAGATTACAAAGACCCACCTGAAAGTGAGACATGTTTTTCCCACACTGCTGTCACCAATGACAATGATCTTGAAAGTCTTCTGCTTGCGGTCTCTTAACAGTGCTCCACTCTGGGCAAAGGTCTGTGTGCTGGAGCCGTTCATTTTGTGTGTCTGACGGAAAAAGGGAGTAGAAGCGTCAGTCTGTGAGATGAGAAAGTAAATGAAAGAAACTACATATAATAACGGTCTAAAATACAATTGTACAGAGTGGTAAAGCCAGTAATCAGTTTCTGCCATGGACCTTGAGTGACCTCTGGCAGCCTAGTTTCGGTTGGGTTCCATTACTATTACGAGTCTAAAGTTGCCTTCAAAATGTTTTTTAACCCATTCCCGACGGGGGAATTCTAGCCTTGAATGTCCAAATGCCGGGGCGTTCGAATTATTAGGCCTAAATCAATTGAATGGCTGGCACAATACTGTGCCGCCCGGCAACTGGGCTTTTGAATGCGCGGTACACATGCTGTACCACCCGTCCTGTGTGGGTTAATGGTGATATAACTGGATAATAATATTTAACAAATTTAAAGGTCCTCTTATAGTAGATATCCTCATTTCCCATAAAAAATTAGCAGGATTTAGGCAAAGTCCTGGCTTCCCTAGTTCCATAGCTAGGCCTGGAAAAAGAGAGATAATCTTTCATTTGAGTCTATTTCCAGTCTGATAAGGTTAGCATATCCCTCACTTAGAGCACTAAACAGGCATACTTCATAGAACTGTGTATGTAATTTTGTATTTTCCTTATGACGTCTTCCTTGTTAACCCATTCCTGCCAGGGACATAACATGACATCGTGCAAATATTTTGCTCCGGTTAGTGACATCTTATCACGTGATGATCTCTCCCTCAAACATACGTTTTTACATTATTATGTGTGTATATAATTACAGGAGTTCCATTTGTATAGACACATTTTTATTCACTTCTGAAAATAATGTAAACAAATACAAAAAACTCCAATTATCCCCCCATTGAAGGGGGCGAATGAAAAGCGCTCATAAAGGCACAGTGTGGCATCGTGCAGGGAGAGGTCCTAGATTTAGTCAATGTATGTGCTTGTTATCTAACCGGCAGGATAGGCATTGCGCAAATATAAGCTCCAGCGTGAATGGGTTAAAAAATCTCGAAATTTTGACATAACCACAAAATTGCTAATGCCAATGGATGGAAAGGACCTTTTCAAAAATTGGAAATATGTGAGAGATAAAACATATGGAAGGAGAGTGAAAAGAGATCTTGATCTGCTGAAAATGAAGCCATTCACATGTCTTAAATGATTGGGCCCTCTGATCACACTCTCATGAAGATTTTTTAGGTTCCTAATTAGCCAGAAAACATCAAATGAACCCAACCAAAGAGTATAATCGTAACAGATTAATGAAGCTGAAGAATGCTCATTTGTGTTCTCACAATCTTTTGTAGAAAATAACAAACTAAGGTAATTTACAAGTAACTTAAGAACCATAATTGGGGGAGATACTGTTTGTTATTCTAAAGTTAAAATTCTTGCTGCTACAAGAATGTCACACACCATTTACTAATTTGCATAGCTAAAAATGTATAAAATTTTAATTGATTTTACTTTTGACTCATTACAAGCAATTTCAATAGTAATATAATAAAAGTTACTCCTGCTTCAAAGAGTACAGTTCTTTTTCTTGAAATAAACTTTGAGCAACATCCAAAAACAAAAGAAAGAAAGAAAGAAAAAAAAAAAAAAAACTGACTATATTGTCTCAAATCTATGAAAGTAGTTGTACCTTTTCTATATACTTTTTTTTCGTAACTATAAAAATCCAAGAATAAGTCTGGGCTTTCGGGTGCTGTTGATGAGAAGAATGGGTATCAAATGTTCAAGGATAATGGTATGTGTTGTATAGACTATGACTTGATGTTCACATAAAAAATTGGGAAAGGAATCATTTGATGTCATTAGCTCTTTGACACAGTTAAGCAAGCTATATAATCTCTACTTTCTACAAAAGTCAAAAGAGAGATCTTAGATGGGAGTGTTACAAAATGAAAGTTATTATAGGGAAATATTTAATCATAACAGGTCAAGTCCAAGTATAAGTAGCTCCTTCAAATTATGACTAAGATAGTGATAAAGGATAAAAACATCAATGTTTGTTTGTTTCATTTGCTCCTTTTGCTAGTCTAGTTTCTCCTCTAGGCATAGGTGCACTACCTTGGAAACTAGGGAAGCCAGACCTATAGTGTTACACAAAACTTTCTTGTTTTTTTTCAAAGACAATGAAGTTCTATAGTCCATGATCACCTTGGAAATGTATCAGATAATATCACAGTTATAATATTAGAAAAAAAAGTTTTGAAGCCTGTTTGTAAAGGACTTTCTTTTTATATACAAATATGTGTATAGATTGAATCATGCATCACTGTATGATAGGGAATATACAATATCTGAGGAGAATAGACTGTAGATTGTTGAATATATGTGAAGTTTTGCCCTTGTGTGACACCACCTTAACACTATATGATTGGTAGTTTATGAGGTGCAGTATCTTCTTTATTTGCAGTTTGCATTGAAAAGTTCTTTAGTGGAAAATATTCCATAAATAAACCCTTAATGGATGTAAGGTTAAATTCTCAATATTTACTAGTTGTGTCTCCTCCTGAAGTTCACTCAACTGTAAAATATATATTTACATACATCATGCATTATACACATCATAGAAACATTATCTAAATATTCAATTGCTATTTCCCATCAGTGTATAATTATTCTTTTTATTATTTCAAAGGGTGAGCTGCCCATTCCACAATATATGATGACATTTGGATGAACGAATGTGAATCAATGGATTTATGAATAAACACACAAATATTCCCTCATAAATAGTCACTTAAAATTGCAAACCCCATTGAACTCCAAATTGATTAGGTTACCAAACACCTCATAAGAATCCCCGTGAATCAAAAAAAAAAAAGTTAATAAGACTTAAGAAAAAAAAGAAAATCAACAACCATTTCTAACGACTCGTGAAAGCTCCCAACCATACTTACTACTACAAAACCCCTTTTTCCTTAAACCTTCCTTTCCCTTTTCAGCTGACACCGATCTCTGGCCAGTAGCTATTCTCAAGAAGACAATCGAGAGTGAATTAAGCTGAACCGAAGGGCCGCCACGACTTTCATGAGTCCAGAGCTGGCGTTGCGACACGAATGTTTTGACGTTGGAGGACATCAGCTGGGCGGTGCATTCGACGGCCTCCGAGGCGCGTGACACGTATCGGAAATTAGTGATGGGGAAAGGAGGTTTGTTGGTTTGCTGGATATTTTGATTTTTAAGTGCTTGATGCGTTGCTTAGAAATGCTGGGGTAAATTGTGAATAACTGAAATAGCTTTGTGGAGATACACGTCAAATGCTCCTCTTTTATGCTAATTCGAGTGTGAAAAAATATGACAAGACAAAGTTATTTATATGTATATCTTTTGAATAAAACCTAGTAGTCACAAAAATGTATTTTATAGTGAAACCCGAACGGTGATATTTTTATGAGTTGTGAGAGGAAAAAATATTAACTCGAACGCGAGGCGCCATCATTGTTTACATGACGTCACTTCCGTGACGTCACCTCCTGGAGCCGCCATCTTGGCCGGTACACGCGGGCTTTAGGGCTTTTTACGCTAATCTCGAGAGACTGGGGTCGCTCACGCCATAAATAACCCCACCAACACATAAACAGCCATGGACCCGAAAAAACAGCAGCTTCCGCCGAAGGAAAACTCCCTATTTAAGCGTATTCTGGTGAGTGTCGAGGCGCATGGCCGAGGCGCCTCTCGTCTGCACGAAAACAAATCTCAATTTTCGCCTTGAGGCTGAGGCCTTCGAGGGCCAGGCGTCAGGGGTCGAGGAGCGGCGCGGGCGGGACCCCAGGCGCCTGCAGGAGGCCGCCCGTGCGGATGCAGAGCCAGGAAGGGCTGTCGACGGGGGGGGGCGAGGAGGCCAGAGGACGGGCTCCGAGGCCAGGCTCGGGCCTCGAGGTCGCTTGGAGGCTGGGTCGCTCGAGGGGCAGGGGGGTGGAGGGGGGAGGGGTACTCAGGCCAGGTCAGGGGACGGCCTCTGGAGGGCCATGTGGCAGGGGAGGCAGCATGGCACTCGGCTCTCATGTTCCTGCTTTGGGGTGAATTTGCGATATCCTAGTGAGTGTTTTTATCCCTAACGGTAAAACCTCTCAGACTGTCTTGAAGAAAGGTGCGATAGTGGCAGCGTGTCATCTACTGTGGTTCGTAGGTAATTGGCGACTCGTATATATCAAACAATGTGTGAATCTGAGAATAAATCGCAAACGTCATTTTGGAAGCGCAGCAGCCTAGAATGTGTACATTTTCCAGCAACTTGCAGTGTGAGAGGTGCGCAAGGTGGATGTTGTGCGTAATCACTCACTGTCACTAACATTATTGATGTTCTATGTAATCATTGTGTAGAAACGTCTGAAGAAGGCAGTGTCCACAGTAGAATGGAAAAAGCCAGTGCTAGTGTAAACAAAGAGAGGAATGAATGAAGGTAAAGTACACATCAAAATAAATATACATCGTAATCTCTATAATACGGACTGTGCCTATGATATGAATCATTTAACCCACTCACGCCGGATGACGTGCTGACACGTTTCGTGGTTTTCGCGTCCGACGCCGCCGACGAGATATCTGGCCAAGGCGGGCGCTCGGGGTGAGCGAGCGGGCAGCCCAGGCTCGCGGCCTGTGCGCCCGAGAATCTCGAAGCGTTCGGATGATGCGTTCGAAAACCTCGATATAGCGACCGTGCAAAGCCGGAATGGCCCCGGCGTGAATGGGTTAAGTATTAACAGATTTGGTTATTCGATCCAGTGTGCACTTGTGGCCATTTCAAATCCATTGAAACGTTATATGAAGATGGTTTAAGTTGGTCAGGACATGGAGTACGTATGTATTGAGGAGATTGCCGTGATGTCTTGCACAATCTTTAGTAGATAATAGACAAATATCAATAGAATTTTACTTCTATGTTTACAACACAAATAATCTAAATTTAGAGCTAGGTCCAATTATTTGTTCTATAAGTGTTTTCAGCAGATTCTAATATCTGTTCACTTTTGTTATTTGACTGCCAGTGGCAGTTTGTTAACCCGTTGCCGACGGAGGATAGATTTGCTTACACAGGCTCCAGGATAAGTTTTATTTCTGCTCGAGGCGGCTTCTGCAACATAATTTGATTTTTCCCACTCCCTTTTAGTCACTCATTATAGAACTAGATCCATTTTTGTGTTTTGTTTTTTGTGTCTTACTGATTTTAGAAATTTATATCTGTCAAATCACAAGTTCCATCAATTCTGCAGTTGACTAAAATTGTAGTTAAGGGTCCATATCAACTCATTTTTTTTCTTTATACTCAATGTGATAGAAGTATTACTGTTTTTTTTTTTTTTTTTTTTTTTTTTGGGGGGGGGGGCAAAAAGCAACCTTATTTTTTCATATTTGTGTGCTGTCACAAACGAACACGAAACTTATAACCATCCAAAATGAAGAGGTAGGGAAGAGGAAGGAAACTTGTGCTTTTGACAGTGAGTGCCATAATAAAAGGCATCCCTACAGGCACAGGGGCACATTGTAGGTATTGGGCATGGTGTGAGTCACCTTCCTCCTCTTTTTCTGCTTGCACATCTTTCATCTGCGGTACTTTAGACCAAGAGGTCGGGAACTTGCTATGTGCCATCACTCTATAGAGATAGTGCTTGCTAGAGACCGTAGATGGGTGCCATTCAAGGCGCTCTTTTCTGCTGGTGCTAGAAGAAAGTGGTGCCAGGTTTTGGTAGTGAGTTAAAACCCATTTTGATTAATATTACGG
>BOPN01000340.1:270938-283438 GCA_017312705.2 Penaeus japonicus
GAAAAGTACAGGGACATAATTTTTTTCCTTCTTGGTTTTGTTTTTGGAAAAGCAAGTTATTGTTTCTCGGTGCATGTGGAAAACAAGGATTTTGGATGAATTTGGAAGGCTTTAGCTATAGAACTAGCACTGCCCGATCCATAAAACTCCACGCATATATAGCACACAGAGCGGAGAGCAACTTCCATTGCTGTGGCTTGTATTGGTGCTTCTGGATATTGATCCCTTTCTTACCATGGATATTATAGATGCCCAACATCTTTATTGGTATAACATCTACACAATTTCTAATGTTAGACACATGATAAGTATACTTGAAAAAAAATGATGCTTGCCACCTAAGATAAATGAGATCATTAGTCAATCTAGGCATAGTAGCTCTATGATTGGGAGATATTGCAGAGGAACCACAAGCTACTGTGACTTCCCAGAGGATGGAATCAAGGGAAGTAATGGTTCATGTAGTCCAACTTTTGCAGAGACACTTGCCATGAAGGGCTTGATCCTGAATTGCCTGGGACGGAAGGAGGATGCATACAACTTTGTCCGACAGGGTCTGCGCAACAACCTGAAGAGCCATGTCTGTTGGCATGTGTTTGGATTGCTCCAGCGCTCAGACAAGAAGTACGACGAGGCCATCAAGTGCTACCGCAACGCCCTCAAGTGGGACAAGGACAACCTTCAGATTCTGAGGGACTTGTCGCTACTCCAGATTCAGATGAGAGATCTTGAGGGATATAAGGTAAATGGCACTCATATCAGAACAATGCTATAGAGTTTTTGCCCTTTTTACAAAAAAAAATATTATTGATATACTTTTCTGTTGTATGAGATTGTTTGGAATTCTAGAGTTTAGAAATTATGATAATATATTCTTAACTTGACTGTCATCCTCTTCCTCGCAGGAAACTCGGTATAAATTGTTTGAGTTACGTCCCACACAGCGCGCCTCTTGGATCGGATATGCCATGTCATTCCATTTACTTAAAGACTTTGACACAGCACTCAAGATTCTAGAGGAATTTAGGAAAACAATCCATGTAAGGAGGAACATCTTTGTATTTTATGCTAAATGAGAACTGGTATCTCTGAGTATTTCATCAATTCTTAATTTGGAATAATGGTGATACTAATAATTATAATAATAATGATAATGATTATGATCATAATGTTGATAACAAGGATAATGATAATAATCATGATAATAATAATGATAATAATAGTGATGATAAAATGATAAATAATAAAAATAATAATGATGCTAAAGAAAAATGTCTCAGGTTCACATTTCACGTGTGTGGGCTTTTATGGATGAATTCATAAGGAATGAAATAGATTTGATTATTGGTCCTTGTCAATGTGGGGTGAAACAGTACCAGTAATTCATTTGTGTATTTACCTTCCAGAAAACAACCTATGATTATGAATACAGTGAACTTCTGTTGTACCAAAACCTGGTGATGAGAGAGAGCAAAAAACTCACTGAAGCTCTCAAACATCTCAACACGTATGAGTCCAACATCTGTGATAAGGTTACACTACAAGAAATCAGAGGTATGTGGGTAATGTTTTGGGAATTGGCTGGCTTAGTGTCCTGAAAAATAACTCGTGACATACCACAGATGTGTGTTATCCACATGCTTGTCTTGTTCAGTGATCTGTAAAAAAAATAAAAATAAACACTTGTTTATACTGTCAATTGTTTATTAAGAACATGACTGTGATTTTGAACTTGTGTGTGAATTTGCTTTTACACCAAGAGGACACAACTTTGGGGCTTGAGGATTGTTTAATTTGTCAAGACAATTTTTTTTTTGCTCCTCTAAATAGAAATTCAACTCACCCTTCACTCCCACTTTTTACTTCTTTTTTTGTGCTTTGTTTTTTAGAATTTTAATTGCTTTGCTCATTTGTTTTGCAGGAGATATAATGTTAGAGTTAGGAATGAAGGCAGATGCATCAGAGGTGTACAGAGGCTTGGTGAAACGCAACCCTGAGAACAGGAACTACTACCTCAAGCTAGAGGAGACCTTGGGACTAACAACAGTCGAGCAGAAGCTTGACCTTTACAAACAACTTAAAGAAAAGTGAGTTTGCTTTGGGAAGCCATTCAACCTTTTTACACCACCTGTTGGTTTTTTGTAGTAGGGTGTGACCTTGATTTTTGCTTAGTTGGAGAATTCAGAGCAGTGTGTTCTGCATTAGGAGGCATGCTCAGTATACCTCTGATTGATTATTATATATATATTTTTTAATGATTTTAAGAGCTTCTTTTTCTTTTAGCGTCCATTCATTGAGAGGTTCATAGGGATAATTGTTGTGCAAAGCATATTTGGAATACATATATTTCTGTCATTGATTTTGTTACCTGGATTGTTTTTGTCTCTGCTTTATTTTACAAACTTATCCCTCTTCTTCCATCAGGTATCCCCGTGCTCAAGTGCCTAAGCGACTCCCCCTCAATTATGCTCGAGGAGAAGTCCTTGAATCCTTGTTAGACCCTTACCTAAGAGCAGCATTACAGAAAGGTGTGCCGCCCCTCTTCACAGACCTCCGCTCTCTCTACGACGACCCTGAAAGAGTTACCATCATTGAGAAACTCATGAACCGCTACCTAACGAACCTCGAAGAGACGGGTCACTTGTGCGAGGAAGGTCAGTTCTTGGAGGTTTGGGGTCGTATCGGTCTGGGGTTGGAAGCACGTAAAGGCTTGGCGGTTGGGTGATTCGGGTACATCAGCTTGCTCGGGTTTGCTGTGTTGTGTTTGTTGGAAGAGAGGATGAGAAATTCATGTGCATGTTTTTAAAGGTCAAGTAGCAAGATCTTGTCCGGGGAAGCATTAGTCGGACCATCTATGAGTGGACGATGTGGACCCTATACCCCCCCAATTTTATATTGGTCTCAGAAGCCATGCCCTGTTTCCATAGCAAAGAAATTGATTGGTTGATATACAATGTTCGTGTTGGTACCCATATTCCCGAAATGTTTTTGACATTTATAATCTGTCAAATAATGTTAAACATCAGGAATATACAAAATTCTATGAATATTATACAATAATGCTTGAGAGATGCTTAAAAGTGTAAAACATAGAGTGCATTTAAGGGGAAGTCAAGGATGATAGCAAGTGTTCAAATGGGATTTAATGACCTTATACAAACTGTAGTTTACTGCCTGTTATGCTCCATGTTTAGTTTCCTTTGTTTCTGTTTATGTAATCTCCAAAACAAAGCAATAATGAAGAGGCTGCATTCAAAGATTCATTATCTGCCTTGGATTGCGATATGTCATATGTTGCCCATTTTGAACATTATTTTTGCCATGGAAGAGGATGATGGCATCTGTGTGAATGTAGAAGAAAGTGAATCAGGATGACATGATGAAGTCATCGCTCATGCCAGAGGTAGTAGTAACATTCTTGAAGTGATCAAGAAACATGCTGGGCCTTTCTGGAAAAGCTGGTCATGCAGAGTAGTGGTTTTCCTCTGCGCTCACATCACAATTTAGGGGTGGGTACATAGGGAAAGTATATACAGATGATTTATTTATATATTTTTTTATTTATTTATTATTATCAATATTTTTTTTTACATAGTTTCTAATGCACTTCTTTCAGTTTGCTTAGAGGTATCTTATATACTTTTTTTTTTTCACTCTTTTTCTCTATTGTATGTCTATTTTGTAGGAAATGATCTATATTTTCTGAATGAATTGATTTTTATTTCTTTTTATTTCTGTTTAGCTAATACCCCCCTTTCCCCTCCAAAATATCCTCCTTTTTTCTCTCAGACTTGGTTCAAATATGTTATCTTTAAGGCCAGTCCTTCAATACAGAAAAGAAAAACATTTCCTTATCACAAATGGCTTATTTCTTGTTAATTGTAGACTGTTAGTAGCTTATGTTTATACCTGAGGTACCACCACCTCCCAAATCGTTCATGGTTTTTAGTGTTGTGTGTGTCCTTTCTGATGTTTATTATCTGCAGTATAATTATTTTCTTTAGAGTTCAGAATCAGGCTTTATTGCTGGTTGGTTGCGATGATTTTAGATTATCTTAAGCCGTTTAAACAAAATGACCAAGAATTGAAAATTGGCTGGATGTGGTGACTGGCTAGTGGCTCAATTTGACTAGCAGTTAATGGGTCAATGGAGCAGAATGAAAGTTTAATTTATACTTTTCTAAAATTAACCCTATTTTTCCTTTTTGTGTGTGAATTGGGATTTCCAAGCAGTTGTTACCAGATGGTTGTTTTTGAATTAGGATGACACTTTATACTTGTGTTTATCCTACATCAGCATTCTTAAATGAAGTGTGTGTAAGCATTTGGTTGTGTGATTCTTTATTCAGATGAAATTTGTAATTTGTGATGACTGGATTTTGTTTTTACTTATAGTTCTCAACACTATTGCTTTATCTCACTAGGCCACGTTAAGGATGAAAAGTTAATAGAAAGCTCTGATTGAAGTAGATTAACTCTCCATGGAATGGTTTCCATGGGCTCGGTATAATTGCGGTCATAGCATCTGTAATATAGTCAAGATTGCTTCATTATTTTTGCCAGTTGAAAGTGAAGAAATGAAGAAAGACATTGCATTTAATGGTGGTACACTGCAGTCTGTTAGAACTTGTTTATTGTAAAGTTAGTGTTTTTAAGTTATACATTTTCTTTTAACCCATTCACGTCAGGTCTTATATCTGCATAATGCCACTCCCGCCGGCTAGATGACAAGAGCACGCAATGACTAAACGTGAGATCTCTCCCAGCCCGATGCTGTGATGTGCCTCTATGAGCGCTTTTCACCCGCCTGCTTCAACGGGGTGATAGTGGAGTCTTTTTTCTTTGTATTTGTTTACATCATTTTCACAAGTGAATGAAAATATGTCTATACAAATGGAACTCCTATGATTATGTGTATGTAACAATGTAGACAAGTTTGGAGGGAGAGATCATTACATTCAAGGATATCACCTGGGGCGGGTGTGAAATATTACGCTGATATAATAACATATCAACCAGCATGAATGGGTTAAAGGACTTGCCGGTTCTTTTTATTAAAATCTCTCTCTTTTTTTTTTCTTTTTTTTTATCTCTTAGCTTGTGTATTAATTTTCTTGTGTTGGGTGTTTGAAGAACAAGTAGAAGAAACATTACAAAGTGCTGAGAAATTTACTTTTCTTTTCTTTTCTTTTCCTGATAACTGTGAAATGTGTTAGGTTCCTTTTCCCTCCTTGAATTTTTTTTTTTTTTTTTTTTTTTTTTTTTTTTTTTTATCACTTTTATTTTAGAAGAGTTTTGATATGCTGTGAATGTGAATTAATAAGCCTTCTACAAAGCCAGATCAGTATTAAGAAGCTATTTGCGTTTTTTCTTTTTCATTTTCTTTTTTTTCTATCTTGAATTGCTGACCTGGAAGCACCTCAAGAGTGGAGGAAAGAAACGCACAAGCAGAAAGTAACCATTCCTGCAATCTTTCCTTCCAGATAACGAGTACAAGGAACCAGCCTCCATCCTGTACGTGTTGATGTTCCTGGCCCAACACCACAGTTACTTGGGTGATCCCGACAAGGCCCTCTCACTCATAGAACGTGCGCTTGAACACACGCCTACCCTCATAGAACTTTATATAGTCAAGGGTAAAATATTAAAGGTAAGACTTAAGATTTTTGGGGTATTTTCAGAAAATACCTATGCTTGCCCTATCTTGTAAGGATCTTAAGATCCTATCACATTTTTTGAGATAAATTAAAATAAGTTGAAGATAAAAGTATACTCCATGCCTATATATAGTATCTTCCTATGGAGGCAGTGTTGCTCAGTGGTAGGGTATTAGCTTTGGAATAGCAAGTTCCCATGCTTGCACCCAACCAGGTTCCTAGTTAATTCAGCTGAGAGTGAATAATGGTACCAACCAGTCAGAGTCAGGGCAGGAAGGAACTGGTCCCTCCTCCTGAATCATCCTGCAATATATTATGTACGTTCTTTATGGACATTCTTGAAATGGCCACTTGGATTTGAGACCAACTTCGACTATTGAGCATCTTACAAAGTTTCAAAGTCTACATCATGCCTACTGATATATCCTATTGATAGTCTGATTATATATATAAGATTGCCCTGTACAGTGGTTACCTTCTGTTTGAGTCATGGCAAAGTATAGTATGTTGCTATAAAGAACTTTCTTGCATTAGAATATAAACAAACAAAGAATTATCACTAATGTACTGCTGTACATTTCTTGCCAGATACTTTTTTTTTTCTTTATATAAGCATATGTTAGAATGCTTTTGTATTAACTAAGTGTTTTGGTGCCTTCGACTTGTGGTGCCACTGTGGTGCCACAGCAAAGCATTTAAAAAGATATTCAGTGAAAATTATGTCATTTATACTTTGTTTATATATAAACTTTATATGGGAGCTTTAATGAATTTAGGCATATATGGTATAGGAAGGGAGAGTTCTTGATCTCCTTTATTAACCCTTTGATGACAATGCGTCACACCCATGTGACACGGCTAAATGCCTGATAACAGGGCGACACACCAATGTGACATTCCCGATGTGATATTGCATAGGCCTGGCGTAGGGAGTTTCCACTTATCGCCGGGCCTGTCGGGATTGGGTTAACTAGATTATCTGAAGTAACATTTCTTCTTTTTCTTTTGTTCTGTCTTAATGAGATGTTTATTACATATCTAATTCTTTTCTGATACTGAATCGTTGTACAATAAATGGCAGTTCTGATTTGGGACTCATTATAATGTGTAAGAGTAATAAGGAGTTGTAGGCCTTGAGCAGATTCCATTTATATGTTACGTAACATTGCTGTTTTTGATATGTCAATGACAAAGGCTCTTCTTCACCTCAGGATGCGGGTGACTATGTGGGAGCCTACGAAGCCTTGCAAGAAGCCCAGGCCCTCGACACCGCCGATCGCTACGTCAACTCCAAGGCAGCATCTTACCTCCTCAAGGCGAACTTAGTCAAACAAGCCGAGGAAATGTGCTCCAAATTCACCAGAGTAAGTGAGGAAAATTACTATGAGTGTGCTGAGTGGATGGTATTACGAGTAAATGAAGCATCTTTTTTTCTCTACCTTTTCTTGTTGGTTTTTCTAACTGTCGTGTTTGCTTCTTCGCAGGAGGGTGTGTCAGCCATGGAGAACCTGAACGAGATGCAGTGCATGTGGTTCCAGACAGAGTGCGCGCAGGCCTATTTCCGCCTTGGCCAGTATGGGGACGCTCTACGCAAATGCCATGAAGTAGACCGGGTAAGCTTATCCCACAACTTCGCACGACTTCTCTCTATTCATGCAATGAGTTAATCCAATCTTACTCAGTCTCATTAGACCGAGTTAAATCTAATGAAATATACGTCAGTATATAGTGAGGCTCTTAGGCACTGAATTGGATCTGCCTCCACAGCATTTCACAGAGATCATAGAGGACCAGTTCGACTTCCACACGTACTGTATGAGAAAGATGACCCTCCGTTCCTACGTTGAGCTGCTAAGACTTGAGGACATACTTCGGAGCAATAGATTCTATTGGGATGCAGCACAGACAGCCATTGCCATATATCTGAAGTGAGTAACAGACTGGCAGTTCTTTGGTTTTCCTACATCTTGAGGTTCTTCTGCCCTGCAGAGCCAAAAATTACTTAGTGGTCTACTTCTATGGTTGCTCGTAAAATTTGAAGAGAAAGGCATTAGCATTGCTTAGTCTTGATATGTGTGCTAGTATACATGGTGGTATTGGGATTATATGACGAATTTCATTTGTATGTAATGGTTTCTCTTTCTCACTGAGCTACCTTTTCTTTTTTGTAATAAACCAAACAGTCAGGTAGGACATTTCATTGTGGAATTCCTTGTTTATCAAGTCTATTGTGTGGATTGTTTGGTAAAGAGTTTCCTGCCCTTTTCCTCAGGTTACACGACCATCCGCTCTCGGCCAACACAGGGGACAAGGATCTCAATACTGGTGAGTGTTGACTACGCCCGTTTTTCATCGAGTGACTGCAGCTGCCTGATTCTCACGTTGATTAATCAAACGAGATTTTACTTATATTAGTGTTAGTGGTAAAACATAGTGCAAGCAGGGTGGAGAAGAGTGGAAGTTACTTGTGGTAGCAGGGTAACTGTAAAAGCCAAAGGGAAGGTTCACAAGACGGTCGTTGGGCCCAGCTGTTTTGTATGGGTTGGAGGCAATGGCGCCAACAGAGAGACAGGAACTGGAAATGCCGCGTTGGAAAAAGCTGCGATTCTCGTCAGGGATTGACCAGATTGTACAGGATCAAGCAATGAGGAGTACATTAGAGCCAAAGCACAGGTAGGACGGTAGGACGGTTTGGGAGCAAAGTTAAGAGGGGGCGATTTTGAGGGGCTTCGCGGAAGAGAAGAGGAAGGTCAGAGAGAGGAGGTTTACGGACCAAGTGAAGGAGGAAGGACAGATAGATAGATGTTAATGGGAAGCAGAAAGTGAGAGTGGGACGGAGACAAGTATTTTGCGATGGCGACCCATAACGGGAGCACCCGAAAGAAGAAAAAAAAACAAAAAAATGGTGCGTTTACGGGTATGATGGCCATCTGTTAGGGTAACGGTATGCTTCGCGCTTCTGTGGGAGGGGAATTTTTCTTTTCGGCGTGGTTAGAAATACGAGGGTAGAATCTTTGGTCGCTCGATAAATGTAGTGAAAGATTGCGTGATGTTATTTTATCTATTCGGAGCAGTTATGACCCCTTTTCTCCCCCGTCCCTTCGCCTCTCCCTCCCCTTCTTTCTTCTCCGCTTACCGTAAAGTTTCCCAGCTGGAGTCAGGTAATCCACTAAGGGGAACCGCTGATGAACCGTGGTGGTTTTGGCAATGAGTGACCTTGGCCGTGGGAGCGTAGGCCACGTGATGCGGCAGCGAACCGTCTCAAGGTCACCCTTCGCCCGAGGCCGCGCTCTCTCCGGCTGCCCTCCTTGGGTCCCCTCCCCCGCCCTTCCCCCGCCCGCCTCAGGTGATCCTCCTCCTCCCCCTTTCTCTCTCTCTGTCTCTCTCTCTCTCTCTCTCTCTCTCTCTCTCTCTCTCTCTCTCTCTCTCTCTCTCTCTCTCTCTCTCTCTCTCTCTCTCTCTCTCTCTCTCTCTCTCTCTCTCTCTCTCTCTCTCTCTCTCTCTCTCTCTCTCTCTCTCTCTCTCTCTCTCTCTCTCTCTCTCTCTCTCTCTCTCTCTCTCTCCCTCTCCCTCTCCCTCCCTCTCTCTCTCTCTCTCTCTCTCTCTCTCTCTCTCTCTCTCTCTCTCTCTCTCTCTCTCTCTCTCTCTCTCTCTCACTTTCTCTCTCTCTCTCTCTCTCTCTCTCTCTCTCTCTCTCTCTCTCTCTCTCTCTCTCTCTCTCTCTCTCTCTCTCTCTCTCTCTCTCTCTCTCTCTCTCTCTCTCTCTCTCTCTCTCTCTCTCTCTCTCTCTCTCTCTCTCTCTCTCTCTCTCTCTCTCTCTCTCTCTCTCTCTCTCTCTCTCCCCCTCCCCCCCTCCCTCTCCCTCCTCCATCCCCCCATCCCTCCCTCCCCTCTCTCTCCCTCGCCTCCCCCCTCCCCCCCTTCCCTTTCCCTCCCCCCATCCCCCATCCCCCATCCCCCATCCCCCTCCCTTTTTCCTCCTCCCACATACGAATACAACCAAACCCGCGTGATGCGACCACATTCCGAAATGTCTCCACGCCGTTCGCTTTTTATTTATGTGGTGTGACGTAATCCTTTTTTCCTTTTCTCTTTTCTTTTTTTTCTCCCTTTTTATCCTCTTTCCTCGTTTTTCTTTTCTTTCTTTGTGTCCTATTTCCCCTTTTTTCTTTTTATCCTCTCCATTTTTCTCATATCTACCTTTTTTCTTTTTTTTCTCCCCTTTCCTCCTGTCTTCCTTTTTCTTCTCTCCCCCTCTTTCTCCTCTCTCCCTTTTATCTTTTCTCCCTGTTTTCCTTTCCATTTTCCCCGTCTCTCCCTTTTCTTCCAATCTCCCTTTTTATCATTTTTTTTGGGATTGGTAATCCGTGACTGGTTTTGATGTGGATATTAGGATAATTTTGTGTGTCTGTGGCAGAGGGAGGGAGGAGGGAGAGAGAGGAGGTGAGAGAAGGAAGGAGAGAAGGTGAGAGGCGAGAGAAGGAAGGAGAGAGGGGGAGAGGAGGTGAGAGGCGAGAGAAGGAAGGAGAGAGGGTGAGAGAAGGTGGGAGAGAGGACGAGAGGAAGGATAAAGGGTGAGAAGAAGAGGAAGGGGGAGCATAAAGAGAAGGAGAGGGGGAAGGGTGAGAGGAGGAGGAAGGGAGGGAGAGAGTGTGAGAGAAGGAGGGAGGGGTGAAGGGTGAGAGGAGGAGGAAGGGAGGGAGAGAGTGTGAGAGAAGGAGGGAGGGGTGAAGGGTGAGAGGATCTAGATAGAGAGAGAAATGGGGGGGGGGGGGGCTTTTCTCTTCCGACCCATTAAATCTCTCGCGAAATGACTACGACCTTACTAGAGAGCGAGTGACCTTCCTCGGTCAGCCGCCCGTCGACTTTCTGCTACTCTGGCGACAACAACAACGGTAATGGCGCCCTCTCCTCCCTTCTCCTTTCTTTTTTCTTCTTTCTTCTTTCTTCTCACATCTCCTCTTCCCTTCTCCTTCCTCCTCCTCCTCCTCCTCCTCCTCCTCCTCCTCCTCCTCCTCCTTTTTCTTCTCCTTCTCCTTCTCCTTCTCATCCCATTCTCATTCTCCTCCTCTCCCTCCTCCTTCTCCTCTTCCTCCTCCTCCTCATCATCATCATCAACAACAACATCCTCCTCCTCCTCATCCCCCTCCCTCCTTCCTCCTCCATATGAAATATTAAGATGTTTATATATCAGTTACGTTTTAATGCGTTATGATAACATGACATAACATAACTCTTCCTTCATTTCTTTTCATTGGACTCGCGGCATTGTTCTCGCCTCAGACAATTTTGAGAGAGAAGAAAGAAAGAAAAAGAAAAGAAAGAGAAAAGAAAGAGAATTCTGGAGGGAGAGCTGTCGACGGGCTAGCACCTCCCGCCTTTTTGGAAAGCTAGGAAGAGGATGGAAAGTAGAGTGGAAATGGGCGGAAAGGGGAAGAGAAAGTGTGGGAAGAAAAGGTGGAGGTGGAGGTGGAGGTAGAGATGGAGGAGGAGGAGGTGGAGGTGGAAGAGGAGGTGGAGGTGGAGGTGGAAGAGGAGGTGGAAGTGGAGGTGGAAGAGGAGGTGGAAGAGAAGGTGGAGGTGGAGGTAGAAATGGAGGAGGTGGAGGTGGAAGAGGAGGTGGAGGTGGAGGAGAGACCGATCGTACTGGGTTTTGCTTGATGCATTGGTTGAATGAGCGTTGTACATTTGTTGGTATTGCTTTTGTGATTTTTTTATTGCTTTTTGTTGTTGTTATCATCATTATTGTCTCTATTATTATTATTTATTATTATTATTATTATTATTTATTATTATTATTATTATTATTATTAGTAGTAGTAGTAGTAGTAGTAGTTTCATCATTATTGGTGTAGTTGTTGTTGTTATAACAATAATAATAATGGTGATTATTATGATGATATTATTATTATTACCATTATAATTGTTTTTATTAGTGTTACCATGAACACCATTATGATTATTATATAAGTGATGTTATTGTTTATATTTTTTTTTATTATTGATATATATATATATACATATTTTTACAAATAGTATAATGATTATTAGCATGTTTGTCACTGTTCAATATCCTCAGGAGTTCTAGATATTCTTAGTTGTTTGTTGTTACTTGTTCTCCTTAAGACTAGTGGTGGATGGAAACAGGTGGACTGGAGTGGATCAGCCGAGATGAATGGGGTGGATTCGCGCGTGTGACCGCCAACGCTGAACCAACCCCAGCGATGTGACTTATGTGGGTAGGGGAAGGGGAAGTGGTGGGGGTAGGGGTGGGGGTAGGGGTGGGGGTGGGGGTGTAAGAAGGAGGAGGTAAGGTCGCGCAACTTTCTCGGCGAAGGAGCGCGGCGTGGAGCGGATTTTTGCATTTTGCGGTTGTCGGGTGGTGCTTGGGGTGGGGGGGGGGGTAGGTATAGTGGTGGTATGGCGGCAAGGTAGGTTGGGGGTACATGCACGGATGTGATAAAGATAAAACGCAGGCAAGGTGTATGCACACACACACACATATATACATACATACATATATATATGTGTGTGTGTGTGTGTGTGTGTGTGTACACATGCACAAGCACACGCACACACATGTTGTATATAAAATTTCGTAAAAAATATGTATGTTAAAGAGCTGAATGATTGCATGATTGAGAGAGTAAGAGAGAGACTGAGTGGGGAGGAGGGAGGGAGGGAGGGATGGAGGGAGGGGGGGATGCGATAGTATATTACGATGTTCCACTTAACGGCTGAGGTATTTTGTCGCGTCAGGGTGTTATCTGTGGGGAATGCGCAGATTCTCGATTCGCACGTGCGTAGAGAGGGAGAAGAGGGCAAAGAGAAGAGAAGAGAAGA
>BOPN01000340.1:285938-333438 GCA_017312705.2 Penaeus japonicus
GGGGGACTAGGACTTATGGTGGCCATTTCGGACTGAGATAGGACCCTTAGTGGCCATTTCGCATTGAGATAGGACCCATAGTGGCCATTTCGGACTGTGATAGGACCCATGGTGGCCATTTCGGACTGTGATAGGACCCATAGGGGCCAATTCGCACTGAGATAGGACCCATGGTGGCCATTTCGGACTGTGATAGGACCCATAGTGGCCATTTCGGACTGAGATAGGACCCATAGTGGCCATTTCGGACTGAGATAGGACCCATAGTGGCCATTTCGGACTGAGATAGGACCCATAGTGGCCATTTCGGACTGAGATAGGACCCTTAGTGGCCATTTCCGACTCAGTCAGGACCCACAGTGGCCATTTCCGACGAAGCTAGGACTCTTTTGACCTTTTAGATTCTATTATTATTATTATTATTATTTGTAGATAAGCGAGTCGAAGAATGAGCGAGAGAGGGAATGAGCTACTGAGAAGGGGGTGGGGGGGAGGCGGGAGGATAAGGAGGATTAGGAGGGGCAGTTTGTCATTAGATTGGATTGATAGCCATTGCGCAAGTTGATCGATTGCACTTGGGAAAGAAAGAAAGAAAAGAGAGGAAGAAAGGCGGTGAGGGGCAGGGACGTGGGAGGGGCTGGGACGGGGAAGGAGAATAGATTTTCCAGTCTCTGCGCTTCCACTTTAGTTTGAAGTGGGCTGTTCAGAAGTCTTTCTCTCTCTCTCTCTCTCTCTCTCTCTCTCTCTCTCTCTCTCTCTCTCTCTCTCTCTCATCACTCTTCGTCCGTCTCCATCCCTCCGTCAGGTCTGTGGAGATACGAGAGAAGATGGTATATAAGAGAGTAAAGGGAGAAAACAACACGGTACAAGGATATATATATATATATATATATATATATATATATATATATATATATATACATATACATATAGATAGATAGATAGATAGATATAACTATCCTTGTTGATGATGCGCGAAAGTCAATCATCAGTGGGACTTCGCTGAGTGTGGTAGTGTATTGTTGCTCTTCAACTTTGCATGGAGGTCACGCGCGTCAGTTAGAATTAATTAATGAGAAGAGTAATTAGTGTAATGAGTCTAATAAGGCCGTAGGGAAAAAGCGGAGGATTCGCCCTCGTAGAGTGGGGGGGGGGGTCGAATGGGAGTTGATTTCCTCTTTTCTCTTCCCTTCCTCATGCACTTTTGCTTTTGTCTTTGCTTGTTCCAGTCCTATTCTCCCTCCCCCTATCCCTCCTTTTTTTTTCCCCCTCATTGTGCCCGTTCTACGTTCCCCAAGTCTTAGCTTGCATCTTGCACCCATCCTCCCCTTCCCCTACCCCTTAGACCGGCCCTCACGACGCGCCCCCACGTGTTCGGGTTTCGTCTTTCGAGGCACGCCCACCACGCCCGCCCCCTGTCCATCGCCGCCCCTCTCCTGACGCACTGAGGCACAGACACGCACGCACGGGCGCTTCGTCTATACATAGCCTACGCGCGCAGTTATGCAGTGGGGCGGACCAGGAAATGGCGAATTTTGGTGGCGGCCGCGGTGTGTAGGCTGATTGGAGCCCCATTTGGCGGGGGATTAGGGTGGGCGGGGGAGGGGGTGGAAGGAGAGGGGGAGGGAGGGAGTGAGGGAGTGAGGGAAGGGGAGTAAGAGATAGAAGGAGGAGGGGGAAGGAAAGGGAGAGGAGGACGGGGAAGGAGTTGGTGAGGAAGAGGAGGAAGGAGTAGAGGAGGGAGAGGAGGAGGTGGAAAGAGAGTGAGAGGAGGGAGCAGAATAGGGAGAGGAGGAGGGGGCAGACGAGGGAGTAGTGGAGGTGGACGGAGAGGGAGAAGGGGGATGAGAGAGGGAGAGGAGGAGAGGGGAACGAGAGGGAGAGACGGAGGAGAATAAGAAGGCGCATGTATGTATGTATGTATGTATGTATTTGTGCAGGAGTTATGAAGACGGGCCTAGGCAGTGCAGTCTGGCCTTTCGAGGGGCGGGGGGGGGGGGGGGGGGGGGGCTTTTGGCCTTTCGGATCCTGGTCGGCGGAAAGTTTACGAGTGTGACGGGAGGGTTTATGAGAAGGAAGGAAGGAAGGAAGGAAGGAAATAGGGCGGAAGGCGAGGGAAGGGAAGGAAGAAGAGGAGGCGCCAACGAGAGGGAAAGTCAGCGAGGGAGATGATGCTGGAGCATTTTTAGCAGCGGTAAAGCCCTCCCTCCCTCCCTCCTTCCCTCCTGCCTCCGACGCAGCCTTGTGCTGGACGTAGAAAGTGCGTCACCCTGCGTCCGCCCTCATATAATCTCCCCCTCCCCTACCCCTTCCCCTTCCCCTTCCCCTTCTTCTACATAATCTCCCCCTCCCCTTCCCCTACCCCTTCCCTTACCCAACACCCATCCATCCCTACCTCCCCCACCCAACCCCCCAACCCCCCCATCCCCGGTCCCCTCTTACACTCACTCCCCCCCTCCCCCTCCTCTTACGCCTAGATTCTTCAGAAAGAAGTGGTTTCGCTTCGTCGAGGTCGTGGAGCGACTTGGGTCGACCTTGTGACGTCATAAGGTCGAGTTCGTAAGAAACGTGTCAGTCAAGTGGGGGTGGAGGGTGGAGGGGGAGGTGAGTGCTATAGGGTTAGGGTGAAAATGGTTTAGGTCTTAGGGCGGCGGCAAGCCCTTTTACGGCCTGGAATTGGAGTCCGTTGCCGGGGAGGTAGGGGAGGGGGAGTAGGGGTCATCGGGACGAACAGGGTAGGGTCATTGGGGCGTGGAGTTAAGGGCAAGAAAAAAAGTCTTAAGTGGCTCTTTGTATTTGTTTTTATATCATTAGCATAAATTTATATATAAACCAGAATACAGGAGTAACAACAACTTTGTGATCCGTATACAACCATCAACCATTCCTCCCCTCCCGCCTTCCCCTCCCCTCCCCTCCCCTCCCCTAATTCCCTCCCCCGTCGCCGCTCCCCCCCCCTCCTACAATCCCCCTCCGTTTTAGGCGACGACGTAATTTCGTTGTCGTTGGCGGAGCTTTGAAAATGCGATCCTTTTCCGCGAGGGACGCTCTACAAGGGGCTCCTTCACTTCCGCGAGACGACCTCCCCAGCGCCGCGCCGTCGCTCCGTGTCCAGGTTGGCTCGTATGGCTCGGCTCGTATGGCTCGGCTCGTATGGGTCGTCTTGTCGTTTGCTCGTCCGGTGTGATACGCCGTGGGTGCGCCGTTTTGTGGTTGTTGTTTTTTTCTCTTGATATTTTTTTGTGCGCTAAGACTGCCCGCCCGCCCGCCTGCCTGTCTGCCTGTCTGCCGGTCTTCCTGTCTGTTGATCTCTTCGGGGTTAGGCCGCGCTGGGCAGACAGACGTATTTAGGTTGTGTCTGGTGATTCAAGGTCGGTGGTTGGTGGGACCTTTCTCGGCGGCAAGGTCGTGGCAGGCGGCCGAGGTCCGTCGTGAACGCGGGCGCCCTATGCAGGGTCCCTCGTCGAGATGGTAATTCGGACCCGATTCGCGTCCCATGTGGCCGCCAGGACGCAAGGTCGCCCTCACGGATGGTCCCTCCCGAACAAGGTCGCCCCAGCTCGCAGCCCTCAGAGTCGGGGTCGCGAGGCCCGCCGTCTGAAGGTCTCCGCCAAGGGGTTGATGGGCAGGTTCGGGCTGTTGTTGACGTTGGTGTCGCCAAGCAGAGAGTGGCCGCGCAGCACGACGCCGCCGCCAAAGTCCTCCACGGGCTCGGGGAGGTGGTTGGAGGTCAGGGCCCCGGACGCCGGCGAGGGGCGCGGGGCCGCCACCAGAGATGCCGACGCGGGTGGCATGTAGAAGGGCACGGCGGGGACGGGGTAGACGTAGTGAGAGACCGGCTGCCAGTAAGGGCTGGGCTGGGGCGCGGTCGCCGGGCGGCCCGTGGAGCGCTGTGGGCGGGGGAACACGTAGGGCACGTAGATGTGGTTGTTGTCGGAGGCGCCCTCCACGAAGAGGGAGAAGGGGCGCTGGTGGTCGGGCGGCGGCAGGAAGGCGGGCACGTTGCCGTTGTACTCGCGGTCGTGCAGGGACTCCGCCACGGGCCGCAGCCGCGACGGCTCGAGCTCGTATCGCTCGTCTTCGTCGAGCGTCTGGGGCGGATCTTGGAACACGTCCGAGTTGAAACCGCCGCCCTTGATGATGAGCAGGTCGTCGTCAGCGTAGAAGACCTCGTCGGGGTGCAGGCCTCCGAGCTGGTGGGGGCGCGGGCGCGGTAGCGGGGGCGGCGCGCCCCGCTCGCTCTGCAGGCGATCCAGAGTCGTGTATTTGTCGTCGGCGTCGAGCACGGCGCCGTGCTGTTCGTCGTGGGCCGTGTCCGCAGTCACGCGACTCTTAGTGGTGCCGTCGTCCTCGCGGGGCGGCGCTGGAGGGCCTCCGCGGGGGCCGCCCACGGGCACGAAGCTGAAGGGCGGGTACGGGCCCAGGAAGAAAGGGTGCGCGGTGATGCTCTTGAACTGGCGCTGGTGCTCGGAGGGCGGCAGCCGCGGCCGGAAGGTGGTGACGGGCGGCGGGGGCGGCGCCGGCGTGGCGGGTTCAACGTAACCGGGAATCCGTGACGCCTTTGGGTGCGTGTCGCTCTTGCCCCATACCCACCGGTCCTCGCTGCTCGCCACGCCCACTAGCAGCACACTCAGCGCCCACAAGCTCCGCGGCGCCAACATCTGAAACAAACCCAGTGTTAGTGTTGCCTCCTCTTACTACTGCAACTCCCTCTCATACTCTCAATCCTCCTCCTCCTCCTCCTCCTCCTCCTCCTCTTCCTCCTCTTCCTCTTTTCTCCTCCTCCTCCTCTTTTCTCCTCTTTTCTCCTCCTCCTTTTCCTCCTCCTTCTCCTCCTCCTTCTCCTCCTCCTTCTCCTCCTCCTCCTTCTCCTTCTCCTCTACTACCCACCACCCTCAAGGCGGGCTCCCACCGCATTGACCAACTCTTGACGCTGAGCTGACACCGCGAGTCACTCCACTCTTCTTAAAGATTACTGCTGTCGTCACCGTTGAAGTCTCCTGGTATTCATCGCTTCTCCCGAGTCAGTTTATCTCTCTCCTCTCCTCTCCTCGCTTTCGCCCCTCCCCTTTCCTTCCCTTCCTCTCCTCTCCTCTCCTCTCTCCCTCCCCTCCCCTCCCCTCCCCTCCCCTTCCTTTCCTCCCCTTCTCATCCCTTCCCGTCTCTTCCCTCTCTCCCCCCCTCTCTCCTCCCTTCCCTCTCTCCTCCCCTCTCTCCTCCCCTCTCTCCTCCTCTCACTCCCTCCTGCTCTGAACAGTGGCACGGTCTTCCCCTTCCACACTACCTCCCCCACACACAAGCCATTGGCCCCAGCACACCCACACGCCTCCTACAGTACCTCGTGCGGGCGAGAGTGGGCGGGAAGAGAAGCCGCCCTTGGCCGACTTGGCGGCTGGAGGCAGGCCGACGGGGAGAGGGGTAAGAGGCGTAGGGGGGAGGGGTAGAGAGAAGGGGGGAAGGGGGGTGCTCTTGGACATCCACAGGTCCCGCTACGAGCAATTCTCCGTCTCCTGTTACTTGATTAAATATATATATATATATATATATATATTAAAATACATATATAATCCGATCCAGGTCTATATTCAGAATCCATTGTGCTCTCTTACATCGTGCTCAGTTATGTATCTAGAGTGTGGGTGAGTCAGTGAGTGTGAGTAAGTGAATGAGTGAGTCTGAGTGGGAGTGTATGTATATGTCCGTCTGCCTGCCTGTGTCTGCCTGCCTGCCTGCCTACGTCTCCTTAGATGAGCCAAGTGTAGCGGGATGCGGTCGGTCCTTGCTAGAATCTCATAATAGCGGAAGTGTCCCCCCCCCTCCTCCTCCTCCCTTGAGCCTCGCTGGGTGGTGGTTCGGGGGGTGGGGGGTGGAAAGGGGGTCGAGGGGGCCGGGAAGGAGGTTCATTAGCGTGAGTAGTGTCATCCGTAATTATTACCGTCAGGGTTACACTTACTTCCGGACGGCCGGAAGTGTAGCCCGTGTAAGAAGACCTCTCATGTTTCGTATCTGATTGATTGTGGGTTATTTGAGTCGCCGACTAATGATGAGGTCGCCGCTGTTCATTGTTGTTTTAATTGGTGTTCGTTTGTGCAGCATTAAAATCATTTGTTGTTGTTGTTTGGTAATTTCAGGGTCGTAATTAGTTTTATGTGTGATTATGAGAACGTGTTGTCCTCCACGCTCATCAGTTGTATTATAAGATTTTCTTGCAAGCGATCCCTCCTCTGCCTTCGTCGTCGTCTTCATTTTTTTTCTTCTTCTCATTCTCATTCTTCTTTTTCTCCTCCTCTTTCATCTTCTCTTTTTCTCATTCTTCTCCTTTTCTCTCCTCCTCCTCCTCCTCCTCCTCCTCCTCCTCCTCCCCCCCCCCTATGAAAAGTCCCTCACGCCAGTTCCTCATGCCATAACTTGCTCGCTGCGGCTTCCTCATCCCACAGCTGGAGACAGGGAGGTACCTGCCCCCTTCCCCCTTTTCTTATTCCTTCCCCTTCCCCTTCCCCTCCCTCCTCCTCCCCCCCCCTCCTCCTCCTCCACCACCACCTGTTCCACCACCACCTTAATCTGCCAGTCAGGTTCATAATTTTAGGCCTTTGTGGCTAGATTTTTTTTATGTATAAGACCCTAAGACCCTCAACTCGATCTTGTTGTCGATGGCGTGTATATGGGCGTGATCGTGGGCGGGGCTAGAGACCCCAGACTCGCGGTTGGAGTGGACGTCGCTTTCCTCAATGTATCCCCCCCCCCCCGAGTTATGAGAAGTCACTTGTTTTCCGTATTTTTTTCCATTTATAATAAGTCACTTGTTTTCCTTATTTTTTCCTAGTTATAATAAGTCACTTGTTTTCCTTATTTTTTTCTTAGTTATAATAAGTCGCTTGTATCTGTATCTGCCTATCTAGGTATCTAGGTATCTAGCTGTTTTTCTGCTTATCTTTCATCGCGCCTATCTCGGTCACGTGTTGTTTCTCTCTCTCTCTCTCTCTCTCTCTATGGAGTTCTCATTTTTGTTTTCGTTCTCTTTTACTCATATCTTTTCCTCTCGTTTTTCTCACCAACTCTCTCTCTACCCCGTCTTCCCTTCTCCTTCCCCTATATTTTTCTTCTTCTTCTTCTTCTTCTTCTTCTTCTTCTTCTTCCGTAAAAGCAGAAATGTTTTATGTTTAGGTCTCGATCGGCCGTGACTTTTCCTCGATTTGTTTATAAGGAAAAGGAAGGAAAAAGATGGGGATTTCATTGGTTTTCGTACAGGTTCGTTAAAGCTTGGTGTATTTTAGAACGAGGAAGAAAAAAAAATATCTATTCATTTCATAAGAAAACCGATCCGTTGATTGGTCTCGGGCGCACGTGACTTCCCGAATGCAAATGAGCCGTTTGTTTCTATTCACTTTCGGTTGTTTTGATCTCGGAGGGAATATGTTTGGATAAGGATTATTTGAATTGAATGCGCCTATTGGATTAATTAACGTGTGGTGTGGATGCTAGGTACCTGTGTACGTGTTATGAATGACCTGTATACACCTGTTCGTTGTTTTTATTTGTGATTTTGATTGGCTTGCTTGTGACTCTCGGAGAAGGATTACTTACTATCGAGAAAGAAAGAAAAAGAAAAAGAAACGCCCCAAGTCACGTTGTTTTAAGAATTGCACTTACAGTTGCTCGTGAATTGCACTTATATAATACTGTTCGAGAGGTACACATAACTGTATGAGAGTTTAAAAGAGTTACACTTCTAACTGTACCGACCGATCGCCGCCGCCGCCGCGCACCCTACCCCACCCAAGCCTTCACCCTTGCGCGCACACGTCACTTAACATAACGAAACTCCTGAGACAAAAAAAGGGGTAAGATCGAGAGCTCCAGACTCGATTCCCCGGTGTCCGTGGGGTGAGGGTAAGGGGGTGGGGGTAAGGGGTTGAGACTGCCCCTCCCTACCCTACAGGCGGACGGTGGTATAAAAGAAAGAGGGAGAGAGAGAGAGAGAGAGAGAGAGAGAGAGAGAGAGAGAGAGAGAGAGAGAGAGAGAGAGAGAGAGAGAATAAGAATAAGAGTGAGAGAAAGAGAGAGAAAAAAGGAGAAAGGATGATAGAAACAGGTAAAGACGGACTGGGAGACAGGAGAATGTGTATGCCTGTTTTTAGGGAGAGACAGAGGCAGAGACAGAGATAGAGATAGACAAGCTAGAATCACAAAAAACTCGTTGTTTTCTGTTTGGGCGTCCCGGAACAGTAACGGCTCTATCTATCTGTTTATCTATCTATCTATCTATTTCTCTCTCTCGCTCTCTCTCTCTTTCTCTCTTTCTCTTTCTCGACCGACGGCGGCGCTGAAGTAGTGGTAGTCGTGACGTGGCGGTTTTTGGGTAGTCCCTCTGGGGTTGCAGGATTGCAGGTTGCAGTTCGCTTCCCACTTCTTGCCTCCCGCGTCCCATTCATGCTCTCGCGTCTCGGACCTTTTTCGCCTTTTCCCTAATCGTCTCGTAGTGATGTTGCAGATCATTATGAATGGGAAAGGGGGGAGGGGTAGGGGAGGGGAGGAGGAGGAGGACTACGAGCTGCCTTTGCAATTGCTCGAGCGAAGGACGGAAGTGGTTGTCGTCGCCGTTTTGGAATGTTGATGGTGTTGCCTTAGCGGTCAGTTGTTTCTTGTTAGAATTAGTAAGGAATGTATTATTATTATTATTGTTGTTGTTATTTAATTATCGTTATTTACTTCGATGACCATGGCTGTGGGGAGGGGGGGGCGAGGACAGGAATGAACACGAAAGTCACGTGGGGAATGGAGGAGGGGGATTACCGAAATGCTTGCTTTTTCATGTCGTTGCTCGCGTGCAAACAAGCAGGAAGCAGATTTGCAACAAGAAAAAGAGAGAGAGAGAGAGAGAGAGAGAGAGAGAGAGAGAGAGAGAGAGAGAGAGAGAGAGACACACACAAGAAGTGACCGCGAACAGAAGTAACCATTACCGCAAATGTCAGCAGTGCATTCATTCTGCTTCGGTATTCGATTACTTGGCCGTAATTTTGAGACGGGGGGAGGGGTGGGGTGGGTTGGAGGAGGGGGGGAGGGAGGGAGGGAGGGGGGGGGCGAGCGACGCGTGACGGACAACGGTAAACGCGCGTCCGCCACCAAGCTCTGAATTGCGGTCGGAGCCGAGTCGGGAATGTTAGCGGTCGGTCGGTCGGTAGATAAGTAGGCGGTGGAATGAGTGGATGGGCGTGGAGGTGGAGGTAGAGGAATAGGATTTGAGGAGGGGGAGGGGGAGGAGGGAGGGGGGAGGGGGGGGCAAGTGGAGTGGTGGAGTGAACCGGAGTGGAGGGACGGACTGACTGATTGACTGACTTATAGATTGACTTGGATTGGATTGGAGAATTGAAATACGTTGTTTTGTGGATTGCAAGGAGTGCGGGTGTTTGTTTTGAAAATGAGAGTTGACCTTTTATATTTCCATTGACACCCCTCTCCTCCCCCCTCCCCCTTCCCATTACGACAACTCTCTCGTGCCAGACTGGCGCGGATAAAACAGTTTTGTTATTCTGGCTGGAAGGTCGCGCGTATTTTGTATGTCACCATCAGTGCGGCCTTCCTTCCTGTCCCCTCTCCCTCCTCTCCCCCTACCCCCTCCTCCTTTTCCTCCTTCTCTTCCTTCTCTTCCATCTCTTCCATCTCTTTCATCTCTTTCTCCTCCTCTTCCTCCTCCCTCTCTTCCATCTCTTCCTCCTCCTCCTCCTCTTCCTCCTCCTCTTCCTCCTCTTCCTCCTCTTCCTCCTCCCTCTCTTCCATCTCCTCCTCCTCCTCCTCCTCCTCCTCGTCAGTAGCTATACGATGCACGTAACCTCCTTGTGGCGAGAGCGTGCTTTCCTTATCTAAAGATTGTGATGCTGTGGCCTTTTGAGTGTGTGTGTGTATGTGTGTGTGTGTGTGTGTGTGTGTGTGTGTGTGTGTGTGTGTGTGTATCAAAAGGTTCCCACCTCCGATCTTGTTCGATCTTGTTCGTCTCTCTTGTTTGTGTTCTTTTATCTTCTCTGTTTCATTTTCCTCCTCTCTTCGTCTTGTTTCTCTCCGTTCTGTATCCGGTTGTGTTTTGTTTGTCTCGTTGTTTTGTTGTCTTTGTTATTTTGATTGTTTCTGTTGTTTTCGTTTACGCCACTGTATCGTTCTCATTGTTGTTAATTTCCATGTTTCAAAGAATAAAAAAGAAAAAAAACGATCTATATTTTTTTCTCTCCCACTCGCTTCTCCCTCCCCCCACCTCCCTCACCTCCCCCCATTTCTTCTCAGTCTTTGTTTCTCACGTTCATACTCACTCTGTGATTCTTGAAGACGGGACCACCCCTTCTTCTTCTTCCTCCACCTCCTCCTCGACGCCACTCGCTGTTCCTCGAGCACTGGCGGGCGTGTGTCCCCGCTGAAGGGATGTCCTTTTAGGGGCGGGGGCGCTTTTGCACGTATTTATTGCTTTTTATTTTTTATTTTGTTTATCTGTTTCTATCTCGACGTGGCACTGTCTCCTGGTAATTTTGATGGCGTGCCACAGACAGGTACACGCTCACAGGCACTCACTTCGTTTTGGCTTTTCTTGAGAATCACTCGAATTACACGGTCGGCAAGGTTGCGTGGGGGGGAGGCTCTGGGCGGCGGTCGGAGCTCCCGCTGGGTGCGTGTGTGCTCCGTGGCGTCTCCTTCTCGACTGAACTTGGCGGTGGATGTAGGATCGGGTGAAGTCCCCCGGCGCCCGGTACTGCCCTCTCTCCCTCCTCCCTCCCTCCTTCCCTCCCTCTCTCCCTCCTTCCCTCCTTCGTCCCCCCGCAGCTTCCCTCCTCCTCCTCCCCTACCCACCTCCCTCTCCACCGTCTATCCTCCCCCACCACTTTTCATCATCTCTCCTCTACCCCACTTTTCCCCTTCCACTCCCCCATCCCCACCCATCCGCCATCCCAACCCTCCTCTCTCTCTCACTCTCTATCTATCTATCTATCTATCTATCTATCTATCTATCTATCTATCTCGCTCTCTATCCCTCTCTCCCTCCCTTCCTCCCTCCCCCCCTCTCTCTCTCTCTTCTCTCTCTCTCTCTTTCTCTCGCTCTCCCTCCCTCCCTCCCTCCCCCCCCCTACTTCCGACCTTGCCCTACCCCATATCCCTCCCACATACCCCAGAAGGAGGGGTGAGGGAGGGGGGAAGGAGAGGAGAGGGAAGGGAGAGGGGAGGAGAGGGAAGGGAGAGGGAAGGGAAGGGGGCAATTGTATGTACGGCGGTAGGGGCGGGGCGGGGCTGGTTCGTGGGATCCATATTGCTTGCGTTCGCTGATGGAGCCATTGTTGTCGGTGGGTATTCGTTTGTGCGTGCGCGCGTGCGTGCGTGGGAGGAGGGAGGATGGGAGGGGTGGGTGGGGGTAGAGTGGAACCGTAATGGGGCCAAGGGAGGGAGGGAGTGTGGGGGAGGAGAGGGGGGGAAGAGGCACCGCTGAGTGAGTAGACGCTGTGAGTACACGAAGAATTCACGCACTCGGGTTGAACGACGTTTCTCAACACAAGCTTGCATCTCCCGGGCCATGCAGCGTGTCCTTTTGCTGGTCTCAGGAGGATGAAGACACCGTCGGGTCACAGGTCGGGTCATCGAGGCCAGAGTCCGAGGCTAGGTGTGGGGAGTGGGGGAGAGGGGGGGTAAGGAGAGCGGGGTGGGGGTTGGGGGGTATGCAAGCTTAGGACGGCACGACCGTTTAGCTGTGTCAAGGTGAGGAAGTTCGAGAGAGAGAGAGAGAGAATATTTATGTATGTTGAGGGATGAGATTGAAATGTATGCTTTGGGGGAGGGAGGGGGGGAGGGGGGGGGGGGCAGAATGCATGCGATTCGCCCAGACTACTACGGGTTCGGTCACCCGGGGGAAAACACCTTCCCCCCGCAATCTTTTGACTCACGCCCATCCCCTCCACCTCCACCCAACCCTACCCTCTCATCCCCTCTGATGGTAATCCCCGGTCGTTTTATCTGAGTCAACGCCTGCTTACTTCACCGTCCTCCATCCTGTAAGGAAGAATGAGGGAAGGAGGGGGGGGGGGTGTTGAAGAGGGAAGGGAAGGGAAATATTTTCTTGGGTTTCCCTTATATTTTCTTCTTAAAAGTTTTTTTTTCATCCTTCGTCCTCCTCTTCCTACTCTTGATTTCATGCGGTATTTGTCATTCATTCTTTCACTTTTTTTTTTTTTGTCTTACTTTTTTTCTTTAGATTTTCTTTCTTTGTTTCTCTTTTTTTTCTTTCTTTTGCAATATCTACGTACTTATTTTGCCTGCCGGTTAATTTAGAGATGCAAGAACAACAGACTTTCGGTTCAAAAACCTTTTGTGAGCACCCCTCACAGAGAGAGAGAGAGAGAGAGAGAGAGAGAGAGAGAGAGAGAGAGAGAGAGAGAGAGAGATGAGTGGGTTGGTTGATTGAGACATATTTGTAAATGGTGAGCAACAAGGAAACTAAAATAGATAGATAGATAGATAGATAGATGGGTAAATAGAGAATCGTATAAGTAGATAGATAGAGAAATAGACAGCAAGACATATATATAGACCTATTGACCAGTTGTCAGAAAGTGAGTCCCGTGCATGAATTAAGTTGCGTCGACATTTGCGATGCATGACGTCAACCAGCAACGCGAGTGATAAATCAAATCCAAGAAGACACGCGCGGTGGTGAATCAAGCCTTTAAAGAAGGAGAGAAAATATCAACACATGCAACAGGCTTGCAACAGGGCAGTGACGACCCGAGCCAAGGCGCGATGACTCGGGGGGGTAGGAGGGGGGGGGACGGGAATTTCGGTCAGGTGGGTGATCGTCATGCACAGTGCATCGCTGGGAAATTTGGGAGATGAGGGGGAGGGGGGGGAGGGGGAGGGAAGGGAAGGAAAGGAGGAAGGAAGGAAGCGAGGGAGAGAGGGAAGTGGGAGGGAGGGGAGCATTTATTATTATTGTTTGTTTTAGGTATTATATATATAATTATGGTTAGGATTATATTAGGGGCTGTCTTCTTAGTACATTATTATTATTATTATTATTATTATTATTATTATTATTATTATTATATTATGACTAGTACTACTATTATTATTATTATTATTATTATTATTATTATTATTATTATAATATTATGTCTAGTACTATTATTATTATTATTATTATTATTATTAAGTTATTCTTCATTTCTTTCGTGTTTTTGTACATTATTTTTGCAGTTGGCATTTTTATTATTGTTACTATCATTATGATTATCAAATTATTATTGCTATTATTATTATTACGAACAGCCACCATAGCTATGGCTGCTTAATGATTGTCCTAATAGATTTCTCTCTCTCTTTCCAGGTAAGTTGCGCGAATGTTGCATCCCGTTGACCGTTGTCGGGTGAGTTGCAAGTCCTTGTTGGAAAGGTTTGCAGGGACGAGTGTTAGGGCTGCGAGGAGCCACTAAACTATACTGCACGCTTGACATTTGTGCAACATCTGTGATTGCCGACTTCTTTGTTTTTGTTTAGCTCGCTCTCTCCGTCTCTGTCTGTCTCTCTCTCTCTCTCTGTCTGTCTGTCTCTCTGTCTCTCTTTGTCTCTCTCTGCCTGTCTCTCTCTGCCTATCTCTCTCTCTCTATTTCTGCCTATTTCTCTCTCTATCTGCCTATCTCTCTCTCTCTCTCTCTCTCTCTCTCTCTCTCTCTCTCTCTCTCTCTCTCTCTCTCTCTCTCTCTCTCTCTCTCTCTCTCTCTCTCTCCCCTCTCTCTCTGTCTCTCTCTCTCTCTCTCTCTCTCTCTCTCTCTCTCTCTCTCTCTCTCTCTCTCTCTCTCTCTCTCTCTCTCTCTCTCTCTCTCTCTCTCTCTCTCTCTCTCTCTCTCTCTCTCTCTCTCTCTCTCTCTCTCTCTCCCCCTCTCTCCCCTCTCTCTCTCTCTCTCTCTCTCTCTCTCTCTCTCTCTCTCTCTCTCTCTCTCTCTCTCTCTCTCTCTCTCCTCTCCCTCCTCTCCGCTCAGTCTCCTCTCTCCCCCTCCCTACCTCACAAACTCTCCCCCCCCCATCTCCCTCTCCCTACTTCCCTCCCTGTCTCACTCTCTCCCCCCCTCTCCTTCTCACTCTCACTCTCTCCCCCTCCCCCTCCCTCCCTCCCTCCCTCCCTTCTCCCTCTCACTCTCCCTCCCTCACTCTCATTCTCTCCCTCAGTCTCATTCTCTCCCCTTCCTTACCTCCCTACCTCCCCTCTCTCTCTCTCTCTCTCTCTCTCTCTCTCTCTCTCTCTCTCTCTCTCTCTCTCTCTCTCTCTCTCTCTCTCTCTCTCTCTCTCTCTCTCTCTCTCTCTCTCTCTCTCTCTCTCTCTCTCTCTCTCTCTCTCTCGCTTGCTCGGTTATGCACTTCCTTCTCTGACGTCGATGTGTTGCCCTTTGACTGAGTTCCTTCCTCGTGGGCCTCCTTCCTCTTCCTCTTCTCCCTGTCTTCGTTTTCTTAGGCCTGTCCTTGTTCCCCCCTACTCTGTCGCCTCTCTCTCTTTCTTTCTTTCTTTCTTTCTCTATTTTTTCTCATTTTGTTTCTCTTTTTTCTATTTATTTTATTTTCTTTCTTTCCTTGCCCCTCTCTCTCTCTCTCTCTCTCTCTCTCTCTCTCTCTCTCTCTCTCTCTCTCTCTCTCTCTCTCTCTCTCTCTCTCTCTCTCTCTCTCTCTCTCTTTTCTCTATTTTTTTCTCGTTTTGTTTCTCTTTTCTCTATTTATTTTTATTTTTCTTTCTTTCGTCCCCCCCTCTCTCTCTCTCTCTTTCTTTTCTTTCTTTCTCTTTCTTTTCTTTCTTTCTCTCTCTCTCTCTCTCTCTCTCTCTCTCTCTCTCTCTCTCTCTCTCTCTCTCTCTCTCTCTCTCTCTCTCTCTCTCTCTCTCTCTCTCTCTCTCTCCCCCCCCCCTCCCTCTCCCTCTCCCTCTCTCCCTCTCTCTCTCTCTCTCTCTCTCTCTCTCTCTCTCTCTCTCTCTCTCTCTCTCTCTCTCTCTCTCTCTCTCTCTCTCTCTCTCTCTCTCTCTCTCTCTCTCTCTCTCTCTCTCTCTCTCTCTCTCTCTCTCTCTCTCTCTCTCTCTCTCTCTCTCTCTCTCTCTCTCTCTCTCTCTCTCTCTCTCTCTCTCTCTCTCTCTCTCTCCCCCATCTGTCTCTCTCACTTTCTTTTCTTTCTTTCTTTTTCTCTCTTTTCCCTCTCCTCTCCCTCCCTCTCGAATAAAAGTCGGCCAAAGGCGTTAAAACAGATATGAACATTGAAATAAAACGTCCCTCCCTCCTTCCTTCCCTCCCACTCGCACTCCCGCTGACTCCTCACCCCTCTCCCTCTCTGTCCCTCTCTGTCCCTCTCTTTCTACCCCCCCCCACTCCCTCCCTCTGATTCCCCACCCCCCTCCCCCGCCCTTTTCACCTCGCATCCCCCCCATTGTAGTTCCTCTCGCTCTTACCCCCCCCCCCCCTCCTGGCAAGGTCGGCTGCTTACGAGAGCGTCACACGTACATTGTTCGTTGTGTTCCTCTGCCGGAAGTGCGTGCGTGCGTGCGTGTGTGGTGTGTATGTATGTATGCGTAAGTGTTGTGAATGTTTACGTGTTGTGTGTGGGAGTCGAGAATGCATGACCGGAAAGCCTCTTGCCCATTGACCGCCTTATTTTTTTGTGTGTGGGGAGGGATGAGGGGAGGGAGGGAGGGAGGGTACTTCCCCCCCCCCCTTTTTGCCCTTCTTCCTCGTCGTTTCAAATCTTCGGGGAATTTTGTGACACAGAGGAGGTACGGAGAAGGGCGTGGCCACGGCTTCGGATGATGATTCGATGTGCACACACACTCTCACTCTCACTCTCGGACTTACTCTCACTCTCACTCGCGTGCTTTCATTCTTACTCTCACTATTACTCTTCAGTTATACTCTCTTATCTCTCTCCCTCCCTCCCTCTCCCTCCCTTTCCCTCTTGTCAGAGAGAGAGAGAGAGAGAGAGAGAGAGAGAGAGAGAGAGAGAGAGAGAGAGAGAGAGAGAGAGAGAGAGAGAGGGGGGGGGGCGAGAGAGAGAGAGAGAGAGAGAGAGAGAGAGAGAGAGAGAGAGAGAGAGAGAGAGAGAGAGAAAGAGAGAGAGCGTATTGGGGGTGGAGGGAGAGAAAGATTAATAATAAGACAGGAGGAGATGGGACGAGTAGAACACGTAGATAAGAGGGAATGAGAAAATAAGGAGAGAGAAAGAAAGAAAGAAAGAAATAGAGCGATAGAGAGAAAAGAGAAAGAGAGAAAGATAGAGAACAATAACGAGGAACGAGAACAGAACAGTGAGACAAGCAAAAAAAAAAAAAAAAAAAAAAATTCGAGAGACAAGTTTTTATTCCGCCTTTATTTCATTTGATTTCCCTTTTCACAAGCGAGATAACTGTGTCGGTGTCTCAAGGCTGTTCCCCCCTCTCCCTCTCCCCCTCCCCCTCTTCCATCTCCCCCCCCCATCCACCCCTCGTCCATCTCTCCCCCCCCCCCCATCCACCCGTCGTCAGTTCGTCCTTCTCCTCCTGCTCCTCTTCCTCCCTTCCCTCCTATTCCTGTCTTCTCTCTTCCTCCCCTCTTCCGTCCCTAGTTCCTCTCTCTCTCTCTCTCTTTCCGCTCTCCCTCTCTCCCCTCTCCCTCCTCCCTCCCTCCCCTCTCCCCCCCTCCCCCTCCCTCCCTCCCAGTCCAAGGTGGCGCAAGAGTTTTCTTTGTTTTTTTGTTCTTAATTGACTCATTTATGACTCACCTGTAACATATCTTGAGGTTGTGTAATGCTCTCCTGCGCGTCACCGTTCCTGTTATTGGAGGCGAGAAGGGGGGAGGGGGAGGGGGAGGGGGTGTGCAAGCAGACGGGCAAACGGTTAAACAATGAGGGGGAGGGAGAGGGAGATGGGGTGAGAGTTAGTGAGTGAGTGAGAGAATAAGAATGAGAGTGAGTGAGTGAGTGAGAGAGAGAATAAGAAGAGAATAAGAATGAGAGTGAGTGAGTGAGAGAGAGAGTGAAAGTGAGAGGGGGGGGGGAGGGAAAGCACATGGTAAAGGCAGTAAGAGAGAAATAGAAGAAGAAGAAGGAAAAGGAAAAGGAAAAGGAAAAGGAAAAGGAGGAGAAGGAGGAAAAGGAAAAGGGAACAGGAAAAGGAGGGGCAGGGCGATATCATATCCTCGGCCTAAAATTAGAGTGTGGGAACTGCGATGCTATCCCGCAGGCCGTGGCTGCGTCTAATTGAGGCTGCGGTAGGATTCCTTGTCCTGCTGGGATGTCTGCGGTCGCCGCTGGAATGACATCATTTTCGCTCATTACTCCGGGTTGTTGTTGTTGTTGTTGTTTTTGTTTCTATCGGTGTTGCTGTTGTTGTTGTTGTTGTTGTTGTTGTTGTTTTTGTTTCTATTGTTGTTGTTGTTGTTGTTTTTGTAGTTATCGTGGATAATAGTAGAAATGCAATGATAATCCTCCTTCCCTCCCTCCCTCCCTTCCTTCTTCCTTTCCTCCCTCCCTCCCTCCCTTCCTTCCTTCTTCCTTTCCTCCCTTCCTCCCTTCTTCCTTTCCTCCCTCCCTCCCTCCCTTCCTTCTTCCTTTCCTCCCTCCCTCCCTTCTTCCTTTCCTCCCTCCTTTCCTCCCTCCCTTACTCCTCCCCTCCCCCCATCCCTCCCTTCCTCCTTACTCCCCCCGCCCTCCTTCCTTTCCTCCTCCCCTCCCCCCCTCCCCCCCATCCCCATCCTCTTTCGGTGACCTTGAGGGAAGAAGTTATTGGATCAGGGAAGTAGCGCCAAGGCGGATGTGTTCCTCACTCCTCTTGTTCTTCTTCCTCCTCCTCCTCTTCTTCTTTTTCCTCTTCTTCTTCCTCTTTTTTCTCATCTTCTTCCCTTTCCTCTCTTCCTTCTCTTTTTCTTCCTCCTCCTTCACCCTCCTCTTCTTCCTTCCTCCGTCTCACTCCTTTTCTTCCTCCTCCCCCCTCCTCTTCCTCCTCCTTCCCCCTCCTTCCCCCTCCTCCCTCCTCCTCCTCCTCCTCCTCCTCCTCCTCCTCCTCCTCTTCCCCCACCTCCTCCTCCCCTCCTCCCCTCTCCTCTCCTCTTCCCCCTCCTTCCCCCACCTCTTCCCCCTCCCCCTCCTTTTTTTCCTTGTCCTTACTGCCTCCTGACTCATTCGCCGCTGGAATGCCGAGGATTCCGGCAGGAAGGTGAGGCGGGGGGTGGGGGGGGGATGCGTAATCCTTTCGTCGTAGAGGCCGAGCGAACGAGTGGGCGAGCGAGCGAGCGAGCCGAGGAAGTTCCGGAGTGGCAGCGGCGCAAGAAGTCGGGGGATCAAATGGAGCAGTCGCGGTGACGCTCTTGTGATTTTCTACGCACGCGCATACACGCACTTCGACATACGCAACTAGGCGCATGTAAGCAAGCACGTACGCATGATGCTCAGGCACGGGGACGCTTACACACACACACACACACACACACACACACACACACACACACACCTTTTGTTTGTCAGACATTTTCTTTGTGTTTGCCCGTATTTACCGAGCCGACCGAGTGCGTGCGTGCGTGCTTGCGCGTGTGTGGGGTGCCATCCCCCGGGGGAGCCGCGTCCTCCGCCGGCTGCCTTGGCTACGCGATTTGCTACTCTTTAAGTGGCTTCTGGCGCGTCCTTGTTCTGGACAAGCTCTTTCCTCGGGTGGCTTATTTTCCTCGCATTATCTTGTTTTCTTGTTTTCTTGTTTTCGCATACGCTCTGTTCTTGGCTTGGCTTTCCTCGCGGTCGTCGCTTCCCCCCCGTTTGAGGTCTTCCTCTCCCGCTGCCTTGCCCTTTTCTTCTTCTCCTCCCCCTCTTCCTCTTCTTCCCTCTCTTTACTTTCTTACTCTCCCTCTTTCTCCCCCTCTTATTCCTCTTCCTCCTCCTGTTCCTCTTCCATTTCCTTTACTCCTCCTCCATCTCTTCCTCCCCCGCTTCCTTCCCCTCTTGCTTCTCTTTCTCCTCTTCCTCCTCCGCCTCCGCCTCCTCCTCATTGCCAGTCTCGTCACCATCCTCTTCCCCAACCTTGGCCGTCCCCTTCCTTTACCCTTCCCCCCCCCTCTTCCGCATCTCCTACCCCTTCTCTTCCCCTTCTTTCCCCCACTTCCTCCCTCTTTCTATTCCCCCTTCTCCCTTCTTCCTTTTCTTCCCTTCCTTCCCTTTTAACCCCCTTCCCTCCTTTCCCTCCCATCCCTCTGTCCTCCCGTCCCTCATCTATCCTCCCTTCCCTCATCTATCCTCCCTTCCCTCTTCTTCCCTCCCTTCCCTCCTCTTCCCTCCCTTCCCTCCTCTTCCCTCCCTTCCCTCCTCTTCCCTCCCGTCCCTCCTCTTCCCTCCTCTTCCCTCCTCTTCCCTCCTCTTCCCTCCCTTCCCTCCTCTTCCCTCCCTTCCCTCCTCTTGTCTCAGCAGCAAGATGGTTCAGGTGCAGCGGCTGCAATTGACGGCGACGGCGTCCATCATCCGGGACTCTGGTCACGTCCAGGGCCTGTCGCAGGAGTCCAGGCGCTTGGAGGGAGGGAGGGGGGGGGGAGAGGGAGGAAATGAATAGATGAAGGGTAAGATATGGAGGGAAGGAAGGAAGGGAATAGATGAAGGATCAGACAAGGAGGGAAGAAAAGAAGAAAGGGAATAGTTGACGATTTTAATATGAGGAGGGAAAAAAGAAAAGACGTTAACAGGTGAAGGATAAGATGAGAAGGAAGGAAGGGAGGTAGGGAGGGTAGAAGGAAGGGGAAGATGGGAGGGAGGAAAGGGAATAGAAATGCAAGATAAGGCTGGAGGGAAAAGGATGGAAGAAGGATAAGATAAAGGAAGGAGGAAGGAAGGGTTGGAAGGAATAGAAGGAGGACAAGAAGAGGAAGGAAGGAGAGAGGAAAGTGCAGGATAAGGAGGGAGGGAGGGAAAGAAGAGTGGGAGGGCAGCAGAGAAGAAAGGTGTGAAGGAAGGTACGGTTAGAAAGGGGAGTGGGCGAGAGATGGAGGGGAAGGGATAGAGAAAGAGGAAGAAGGCGAGTAGCAGAGAGGAAGGAGGAGGGAAGGAGAACGTCAAGAACCAAAGAACCAAAGAAGGGAGTGGTGGAAGGCGTAGGGAGGGGCGTTGGAGGGTGGGGGGAGGCCAGGTGGTCTAGTTCTAAGAGGGCGGGCAGTCCTTGTGCCGCGCCGTGGGCTGGAGGCCGGGCGGGCCCCCAGGTGGAAGGGCCTCCTCGGATGGGCCTCGTGTGCGCAGACCTCGCCGCCATTTATAGTTCTATTGTTATCGATTTACGGATTAATTTCCATTTGCCATTTCCCCTTCCTCTCTCGGACTGGTCTGGCGGATGGAGTGATGGGGTTGCCTAAGTGCCCCCATTCTTCTCTCCCTCCCCTCTCTCCTTTCCTTCCTCCTTCCTTCCATCCTTCCCTTCTCCTCCTCCTCCTCCTCCTCCTCCTTTTGGCACTAAGAGGGCGAGGGACGGCCGAGCAAGAAGCCGCGGCATCACAACTGCGATGATGCCTGGACGCGGGAGACTCGCCGCTGCCCACCGGAGGGCTAGAGGCTCCCGAAGCAGCCCTGGTGGGTGTCACCCCCCCCCCCTCCTCCTCTCTCCCTACCCCTAAGAAGTCCCGTGTTGGTGATTACAGGGTTCATGTAGAGAAATGCCCCGGAGGAGGGAAGGGGGGGGGGGGGAGCGGGAGTGTTGTAAGCAGTCTTACGCACACTCGCGGACAGACGGACACCCGACCTCTATCCTCCTTGATTGACGGGCGCCCAAGGTATTTCCACGCCGAGATAACGGTGGTCGGGGAAGCCCCTCTCTCGCTGCTCTCTTGCATGATCAGGGGGCGGGAGTCCCAGCCCCAGGCGGTTTGCGGAGGACGTCGCGAGCGGTCAGGCGCTGAGGCCGGCCTCGTGCTGTTGTGCGCTCCCCTCGGCAGAGGTGTCCCCTGAACGCTATGCGTCGCTGAGAGAGTTTGGAGGAGCAGCGGAGTGACTTCGACGCTCCACGACTCCGACGACCCGGACGCGGCGCGACACGACGACAAAGGAAGCCTCCCCCGTCCTGCCTTGTCCCCTCGAAGGATGTGTCGAGTCATGCCATTGGCTCGAACTCGCTCGCGGATTAGATGTCCGGCAATCACACGACGCCTTATACAGAAAGCCTTTCCACGAATGCATCAGAAGAGCCCCTGTGCGCGCGCGCGCTCGCATTCCTGCTTAACCGGATCTTATTCTCTAAGATTATGAACTCAAAGAATAGTCGCCAAGTGGACGTGTCAGGAAAAGAGATGCAGTGAGTAAAGGCAAGAGAGGAGAGGAGACGCCCGCTGCGATTGAGGGAGCATACCTGGATGCCGTGTCATGCCAGAAATCGTACTCGCTCTCCTTGCCCATGTAGAACGGACGCATGCGGTCGAATCGGACGGCGCAGGAGAGCGATCACGCCGCCGGTCTTACATTCACCGCAACTCAAGCAAGCACTTGGCACATTCACTCGATTCGCCCCATCTATCATGCGGTGGGTCAATACCGGGCTGCTGCCCGTGCGAGGGGCTGGCGAAAGAAGTTCATGCTTCGAGGCGCGGGGAGAGGAAGGGGGAGGGGAGGGAGGTGAAGGGGAAGGGGAAGGGGAAGGGGAAGGGGAAGGGGAAGGGGAAGGGGAGGGAGAGATGAAGGTATAGAGAGAGAGAGGGAGATTAAGGGAGAGAGAAAGGGAGCGGAAGGGAGAGAGAGAGAGGGAGAGGAAGGGAGATAGAGAGAGAGAGATTAAGGGAGATAGATAGAGAGATAGAGGGAGATTAAGGGAGATAGATAGAGGGAGATGAAGGGAGAGAGATAGAGGGAGATGAAGGGAGAGAGAGAGAGAGAGATGAAGGAAGAGAGAGAGAGCGAGAGACAGACAGACAGACAGACAGAAAGAAAGAAACAGAGAGACAGAAACAGAGACAGAGAGACGCGGGAAGGAGAGTGAAAAGGGGAGGGGCGGGGGGAGGGAGAGGTGGTGACTACGCTCGCCCGGGTGGCAGAGCAACAATAAATAATGTAACGACAAGCAGGTTGGCGCGGTAGGTGCGGCGACCTTGGGAGCAGCGAGGGGCCACCTGCTGGATATGGAGTACCGAGGAGACCCGTCACTTCCTGCTACTGCTCTCGTTCCTCGCGTTCCTCCTGCTTTCGCCTCCTGCTCTGCTCTCCTCCTAGTTTTGCCTACCTCCCCCCCCCCCCTTATTTTTCCTCTGTCCCCGTACGCTGTTTTTGTATATGCGCTGGTCGTCCTAAGATCTTTGGTGGAGATTGGTGTGTTTGAAGGATATGCTCGCTCTCTCTCTCTCTCTCTCTCTCTCTCTCTCTCTCTCTCTCTCTCTCTCTCTCTCTCTCTCTCTCTCTCTCTCTCTCTCTCTCTTGCTTTCACCTTCAAAGAGAGATAGAGGGGGGGGTGGAAGGGAAAGAGAGAGAAAGAGAGAGAGAAGGAGGGGGGGGGGAGGGAGTGGGCGGTCCTGGCTGTCCATTGCACCAGCTTATATATATGCCATCATCTTCACTTGCGTTCCCACCGCTCTTCTGGTATCCATTGTTCATTGTTCGTAATTCTTTGTTGCGCGCTCTTGTTCCGTTCCTCTCCCTTTGTGTAGGCATTCTCTTTTTTTCCAGCGAGGGAGGATGGGAAAGAAACAGACATTGGACATTCTTTCACGTTGATGAATTAAAATATGTTTGAAGGAAGCTTGCATGGTAGCCTGTGGTAGCTGTTGAGCAGCAGTGCATGCCTTCGCGCGCCCGTTGCTCTTCTTGCCCGCCGCGCTGGGCCTCGTCAGCGCCACGTTTCTGCAGAACCCCCCTTCCCTTCCTCTCCTCTTTTCTTTTCTCTTTTCTCTCTCCTCTCCTCTCTCCTCTCCTCTCCTCTCCTCTCTCCTCTCCTCTCTCTCTCTCTCTCTCTCTCTCTCTCTCTCTCTCTCCCTCCCTCTCTCTCCCCCTCCCTCCCTCTCCCTCTCTCTCTTTCTCCCCATCCTCAATTTCCCCTCCCCTCTCCTCCCTCCCCTCCTTCCCTCCTCTCCCTCCCTCCCTCCCTCCACATCCTCTCCCTCCCCTCCTTCCCTCCTTACCTCCACCTCCCCTCCTTCCCTTTATCTCCTCTCCCTCCCTCCCTCCCTCCCCCCCCCTCCTTCCCCGCTGTCACACCACGGCCGGCCGAGCGCTGACATAACGCGGCGTCGTAGGTCGTTGGCGGGCGGCGTGACAAGGGGCTTTTGCTACATCTCCAGACGGGGTCCCGACGGATAAGGGAAAGAGAGAAAAGTTTATTTTAAACTTGACGTCGAAACTTTAGATCTTCCGAGCATTAGTGTTGTTTCTGTGAGTCAGGGCGGTCGTATTAATGGTGCGCAGAAAATATGTTATCCAAGTGATGATTGTGTAATTAAAGACACTTAGGTTAATGTTATGCATACATGTACACGGTGTTTGTGTGTGTGTGTGTGTGTGTGTGTGTGTGTGTGTGTGTGTGTGGATTCCCTGACTGGCGTGCTTATGTGCTTGAGCTTCTTATGTCTGCGTGCCGTTTGTTACTGTTTATTTTTCGAGCTGGGGATCTGATGGATACGTGTGTCGGGACTGAATTTCACCCTGCCTGCCTCTCTCTCCCTCTCCCTCTCCCTCTCCCTCTCCCTCTCCCTCTCCCTCTCCCTCTCTTTCCCTCCCCTTCCCCCTCCCTTCCCCCTCACTTCCCTCCCTCTCTCTCCCACCATTTCTCTTAGAAGTCTTAGGAGTGAAATAGGAACGGAACCTTGGGACGTAATTCCTGGATTTATATTTTTTATTTATTTTTATGATTATTACTTTTTATGAGGGGGGGGGGAGTTGCAGTAAGTTTCACTGATTTTTTCAAGGCTTGATACTTAAAGCTTGTTATCTTTAGAACTCTTAAGATAGAATTCAGATTACTTTAACGGAAAATGTTTTAAAGATATGAAAAGTAGGTCTCGGGAGAGATCCAAAGCTGTGACTGGCGAAGATGAAAATTGATTGTGCAGCCTGCTTGCCTCCCCCCCCCCCTCTCTCTCTCTCTCTTCTCTTCTCTTCTCTTCTCTTCTTTTCTCTTCTCTATCTCTCTCTCTCGCTCGCTATTTTCCCCCTTTCTCTTCTCTCCCCTCCCCTCTCTCTCCCTCCCCCTCCCCCTATTTCCCCCTCTTTTACTCTCTCATATATCTGAAGTGCCTAATTAGCACCACCGCAATAATACCCTCATATACAACATTCTGTCTGAAAGGAGGGAGGGAGGGAGGGAGGGATAAGTGGAGCCCAAGATCTTACACTTAACAATAGCAGATTCTGTTTCAACGAAAAGAAAAAAAAAGAAACAAAAAAAAAAAAAAACGACTTTCACCCCGGACGGAGTTCCCCCCTCCCCCTCTCCCTTCCTTCACCCCCACCCTATCAAGCTCTATACTCTCCCTGAAATGCTGCGTGGTGGGAGGTGGGCGGGGGGTGTCATGGTCCCTCATGCTAACCCCCCACCCCACCCTTTTCCATAATGTCTCTCTCACTCTCTATCCATTGATATTTCTCTCACACTCTTCTCACAAATACTTGCATGCGTATGCGCAATATACATCTATTACTGATTGTTATGGTATGGTATTTTATTTTGTTTTATTTTATTTTATTTAATTTTATTTTATTTTATTTTATGTTTGTTATGTCATGTTATGGTTAATGTTTTTTTTTTTTCTAATTACCTGATTTGCGGTTACTAGAAGGTTGTTTGGCATCGTCGCTTTGTTGTCTTGTGTCGGTACTGCCGTGGGTCGTTCTTTTAGTAACGAGGGTTACTTGGCTAAGGGATGGTTAATATGGCTAGAGGATGGCTTATTTGGCTTGGGGATGGCTTATATGGCTAGGGGGTGGCTTATATGGCTAGGGGATGGTTTATATGTCTTGGGGATGGTTTATTTGGCTTGATAATGGTGTATTTGGCTAGATGTCTTATATGGCTAGGGGATGGCTTATTTGGGTAGGGGATGGTTTATATGGCTAGGGGATGGATTATTTGGGTAGGAGATGTCTTATATGGCTAGGGGATGGCTTATTTGGCTTGGGGATGGCTTATTCAGATAGGGAATGGTTTATAAGACTAGGCTACAGCTAGAAGATAGGTTACGTTACTCTGGCTTTTGAAATCGACTTGATGTTTGAGAACGAAAGGCGATAAAACAGAAGGAAATGGCATTTGTGTGTGTGTGTGTGTAATATAAATGAAGATAAAAAAGAGAGGGTAGAGAAATGAAAATTGGATACGTGTTCTTGCAGAGGATTTTGCAATCGGCCGCACGTTTAAGAATTTTTTTCTCCCTCTTTCATTTTTTTCTTTTTCTTTCCTCCATTTTTTTTAAATTTAATTTTAATTTGATCGTTCTTTTGTCTTTCCTTTTGCATACACTTTTTTTTCTTTCGTATTTTATATTTGTTTCGTTGGTTCCATCCCCCCCCCCCCCCCCGTTTTTCTTCTCCCTCCTCCTCCTCTTGTGTTTCCTTCTCCATCCTATCGCAAACGGCCTCCTCTTGCTATTTGGCTTCTTTGTCGGGTTTCTTTGTTTCTCTTTCCTAATTTTTTCTTTTTTTTTCATATTCTAATTTTAATTTTAATTCTAATTCTAATTCTGATTCTCCTCTCCCCTTCCCCCCTGCCTACTCTTCCTTTCTTATCCCCTTCTTCCTCCCTCCCACTCCTCCTCCTCGTCCTTCCTCTTCCTCCCTTCTTCCTCCTCCTCCTCCTCCTCCTCCTCCTCCTCCTCCTCCTCCTCGTCCTCCCTTCTTCCTCCTCCTCCTCCTCCTCCTCCTCCTCTTCCTCCTCCTCCTTCCTCTTCTTCCTCCTCCTCCTCCTTCCTCTTCCTCCTCCTCCTTCTTCCTCTTCCTCCTCCTCCTTCCTCTTCCTCCCCCTCCTTCCTCTTCCTCCCCTCTTCCCTCCTTCCTCCTTCCAACCTCCCCCTTCCTGCCCTCCCCCATCCTCCTTTCCTCCTTCCCGCCTCCTCCTTTCCCCCTTTCACCATCATTCCTCCCTCTTACCCTCTTCTTTATCCCTCCTCCTCCTCCTCCTCCCCTTTCCCCATCATTCCTCCCCCTTACCCCCTCCTTCCTCCCCCTCCTCTCCCCCACCCACCCACCCACCTCCCCTCCTCCCTCCCTCCCTCCCTCCCTCCCCCTCCTCTCCCCCCTCCCTCCCTCCCCTCCCTCCCTCCCTCCCTCCTCTTCAATCCCCCCTCCCTCCCTCCCTCCTCCTCTTCAATCCCCCTTCCCTCCCTCCCTCCTCCTCTTCAATCCCCCCTCTCTCCTTCCCTCCTCCTTCCCACCCACCTCCAATTCCGCGGGCATTTTTGTCGCTGGAAAACCCCCGTCGCCTCTTCCCTCCTTGTCACGCCCGACTGCAGGATGCGCTCACGTGGCCAGTCGAGCGATGTAGCGTCTTTTTTCTTCTCTCTCTCTCTCTCTCTCTCTCTCTCTCTCTCTCTCTCTCTCTCTCTCTCTCTCTCTCTCTCTCTCTCTCTCTCTCTCTCTCTCTCTCTCTCTCCCCCCCCTCCTCCCTCCCTCTCTTTCTTTCTTTCTTTCTTTCTTTCTTTTATTGACCACGTTATGTCTATTTTGAAAGAGGAGGAAACAGAATCACTCGTCGGAATTTTATTTTATTTTTTTTTATTTTATTTATTTTTTTTTCCGAGAGAGAGAGAGAGAGAGAGAGAGAGAGAGAGAGAGAGAGAGAGAGAGAGAATGAGCTCAAAAATGTGTTCGGTGTGGATTTTTGTTCTTCGTCATGGCGAGAGAGGGAAAAAAGATGAAGGAAATTGGAAGGGTCACGTATCAGACTCAAACGGAATGTCGACATCGTTATTGTACACACACACACACACACACACACACACACACACACACACACACACACACACACACACACACACACACACACACACACACACACACACACACACACACACACACACACACACACACACACACACACACACACACACACACACACACACACACACACACACACACACACACACACACACACACACACACGTTCAAGCTCACACACACGCGCGCGCCATCACGTGCACCTATTTCTGCGTTATTACGTCAGTAATGATTTTATATCGCATAACACATCCCCTCCACCCTTCCTCCCCACCCATCACCCTTCACCCCCCTCCCTCTTCCCCCTCCTTCCTCCCCACCCATCACCCTTCACCCCCCACCCCCTCCTCCCTTCCTCCTCTCCCCCCTCCCCCTCCTCCCTTCTCCCTCCCCCTCCCCCTCTCCGCCTTCCTCTCGTAGCCCGTGCAGTGTCGCTGTATCCAGCCGCGGGGGAAGACTCGCCGGGGCTTGCAATTGATTGGGGGAATGTGAAGGAGGATAAGCGGGTATTGTCACTGGTGATTCTTTTGTTTTGAGTGTGGGGGAGTGGAGGGTGGGGGTGGTGGGTGGAGTAGTGTGTTACCCCTCCTCTCCTCTCCTCTCCTTCCCCCTTTTTGAAGCTTATAACGCGTCTGATTTTCCCTCTTTGTATGCACTTTTTATTTTATTTTATTTTATTTTATTTTTCATTTCCTTTTAAATTATCATTTCTTTCTCCTTCTTCTCTCTGTCTCTCTCTCTCTCATATCTCTCTCTCCCCCCCTCTCTCTCTCTCTTTCCCTCCCCTCTCTCTCTCCCTCCTTCCCCCCTCTCTCTCTCCCATCCCTCTTTCTCTCTCCCTCTCCCCCTCCCTCTCCCTCTCCCTCTCCCCTTCTCTCCCCCTCTCACTCTCTCTCACTCACTCTCACGTTGCTCGAGGAATTCAGGTGTTTTTTTGTGGTCATCCAGTCAGGGTCGCTCTAGAATAGGTTTCGAGAAAATGTAAATCATCGCTTTCTGTTTTTTCCCCTTTATCTGCATTGTAATACTGTGTGGCACACTTAGCACTGTACTAGAACGATCAGGTTACGGTGTCCGCAGTCACAGTAGGCTCAGGTACCTCACAGTATCTGACCGTATTTGCTGTGGCGGCCTTTAAGTTTTTTATATATTTTTTTTTCGTATTTGTACTTCTTGGCGGTGTTACGGGGGACGAGGCGGCGCGGTGCGGTGACTTGCAAAAGGAGATTACGTGACGGACAGATAAGCGACATAGAGAGAGAGGGGGGGGGGCAAATATCAAAATATCACGTTGAAAGGAATCTGAACAATTATGATATGCAAATCGATAATACAGTGACGGTGTAGCAAATGTGACGTGTTTGACGTGACGGTGTAGCAAGTGTGACGTGCTTGACGTGATAGTGTAGCAAATGTGACGTGTTTGGTGTGACGGTGTAGCAAGTGTGACGTGCTTGACGTGATAGTGTAGCAAATGTGACGTGTTTGGTGTGACGGTGTAGTAAGTGTGACGTGCTTGACGTGACGGTGTAGCAAGTGTGACGTGTTTGGTGTGACGGTGTAGCAAGTGTGACGTGCTTGACGTGACGGTGTAGCAAATGTGACGTGTTTGGTGTGACGGTGTAGCAAGTGTGACGTGCTTGACGTGACGACAGCAAGTGTGACGTGCTTGACGTGACGGTGTAGCAAGTGTGACGTGCTTGACGTGACGGTGTAGCAAGTGTGACGTGCTTGACGTGACGGTGTAGCAAGTGTGACGTGCTTGACGTGACGGTGTAGCAAATGTGACGTGTTTGGTGTGACGGTGTAGCAAGTGTGACGTGCTTGACGTGACGGTGTAGCAAATGTGACGTGTTTGGTGTGACGGTGTAGCAAGTGTGACGTGCTTGACGTGACGGTGTAGCAAGTGTGACGTGCTTGACGTGACGGTGTAGCAAATGTGACGTGTTTGGTGTGACGGTGTAGCAAGTGTGACGTGCTTGACGTGACGGTGTAGCAAATGTGACGTGTTTGGTGTGACGGTGTAGCAAGTGTGACGTGCTTGACGTGACGGTGTAGCAAGTGTGACGTGCTTGACGTGACGGTGTAGCAAATGTGACGTGTTTGATGTGACGGTGTAGCAAGTGTGACGTGCTTGACGTGACGGTGTAGCAAGTGTGACGTGCTTGACGTGACGGTGTAGCAAGTGTGACGTGCTTGACGTGACGGTGTAGCAAGTGTGACGTGCTTGACGTGACGGTGTAGCAAATGTGACGGTGTAGCAAGTCTTCGGACGTGCTTGACGTGACGGTGTAGCAAGTGTGACGTGCTTGACGTGACGGTGTAGCAGGTGTAAGTCAACGGCAGGGCAGAGGCGTGAGTGCAACAGGTGCAGCTCGGTAGGTGGCGAGGCGAGTGCTTGCGGCAGGGGGGAGGGGAGGGGAGGGGAGGTGGCGTGAACGGAGTGTCTGTGGCGAGGCGGAGCGGCGATTGCGGTCGGCGAGGCGAGAGTTGCAGGAGAAACTGCGCTCGCTCTCGTGTGTGCGGGCGAGGGACCAAGGCTGTGCGTGCGGGTGCCGCGCTGTGCTGGCTGCCTGGCTGGCTCGCTCGCTGACTGGCACTCTTGCGAATCGCCGCGGTTCTCTTCTCTTTGCTTTTGTCTTCTGTTCTCTTTTCTTCTCTCCGATTCTCTTCTCTTCATTTTTTTTCTGCCTTCTGTTTTCTTCCCCCCCTCCTTTTTACTCTTCTCTTCTCCTCTTCTTCTCTTCTCTCCCCTTATCTCTTTTTTTCTTCTCTCTTCTCTTCTTTGCTCTTCCCTCCACTCCCCTGCCTCCTATTCCTATTCCTTTTCCATCACCAATTCTCCGGTCTCTTATGCTAATGCTGGTGGCCACAATCATAAATCTATGAGGATAGTTGGCCACGATAATGGGGTTGTTGTTGTTGTTGTTTTTATTTACATTGCCGATATCTTATCTAGCCATAGCTTTATAACTTCTTAGTACCATCCCGATCAATACTGCTCGCCGTCGCGAAAAGCAGATTCATTGTTATGATTATTGTCCTAATGCCGTCGCCCCCGGGATGCTTTGGATGATAGATTGGCATTGTTCTATTGAATTCATGGGTTCATGTTCTCTTGTTCGGGTATTATCTCTTTCACTCGAGGTGGTCTTATTAAACTTATTAATGCTTTTCTCTCTCTTCCGCAGGTAAGTGCCTCGGCGCATCTCGCTTGGGCAGCGGTCCAGCTGGTGTAGCAGTAAGTCTTTATAAATCTGCAGTTTCATATGCACTGCAACTTGCTCTCCCTCCCCCTCTCCCCCTCCCTCTCCCTCTCCCCTTCCCCCTCTGAAAATGGTCACGCCGTTACTCTTTCTTCTCTTATTCTTTCAACCTCTCGCGTTTGCTTGTTTACTCCCTTCCCTCCTCCTCCTCCTCCTTCTCCTCCTCCCCATTCCTCCTCCTCCTCCCTCCTCCTCCTCCTCCTCCTCCCCTCCCCCTCCCCCCCACACACACACCATTCTCTCCCTTGTTTTGAACACGATTTTGTATTCGCATCTTGTAAGAATACATTATTGTTATTTTTATATCTCCGTGTGTCCACTGTTCTGGCCAAAGGAAATGCCCGAAGTGTCCGCTCGGGTCGAGTGGCCTGACCAACCCTCCCTCCCCACCCCCCATGCACAATGCCCCCTTTTACCCCCTCCCCCCACTCCCATGCACAATGTCCCCCTTTTACCCCCTCCCCCCTACCATACACAATGCCCCCTTTTACCCCCTCCCCCCTACCATACACAATGCCCCCTTTTGCCCTCCCCCTCCCATGCACAAAAGTCCCCCTTTTACCCCCCTCCCCCTCCCCCCTAGAAGGTGACCCCGCGCGGATTCACCTTGGCGCGGCCTCCTCCCGTTCGCACACTTGAAAGGTCACCCGCCGCCGAACATTGACCTCGTTGCCGCGCGGGGGTCTTGGGTCACTCGCCTGAGTCACTGGCGGCGGCGGCGGTGACGACGGAGAGTACTGAGAAATGGGCCGAGGGATGGGCGGATGGATAGATGGGTGGATTGGGGGGGATAATGAGACGATGATCTAGTTCACGGATAGAGAAATAGAGCAATGGAGAGGACTAGAGAGAGAGCGATGAAGAGGACTAGAGAGAGAGCGATGAAGAGGACTAGAGAGAGAGAGCGATGAAGAGGACTAGAGAGAGAGTGATGAAGAGGACTAGAATGAGAGCGATGAAGAGGACTAGAGAGAGAGAGCGATGAAGAGGACTAGAGAGAAGAAATGGAAATGAAGAGGACTAGAGAGAGAGCGATGAAGAGGACTAGAGAGAGAGAGCGATGAAGAGGACTAGAGAGAGAGTGATGAAGAGGACTAGAGAGAGACCGATGAAGAGGACTAGAGAGAGACCGATGAAGAGGACTAGAGAGAGAGCGATGAAGAGGACTAGAGAGAGAGCGATGAAGAGGACTAGAGAGAGAGCGATGAAGAGGACTAGAGAGAGAGCGATGAAGAGGACTAGAGAGAGAGCGATGAAGAGGACTAGAATGAGAGCGATGAAGAGGACTAGAGAGAGAGTGATGAAGAGGACTAGAATGAGAGCGATGAAGAGGACTAGAGAGAGAGCGATGAAGAGGACTAGAGAGAGAGCGATGAAGAGGACTAGAGAGAGAGCGATGAAGAGGACTAGAGAGAGAGCGATGAAGAGGACTAGAGAGAGAACGATGAAGAGGACTAGAGAGAGAGAACGATGAAGAGGACCAGAGAGAGAGAGAGAGAGCGATGAAGAGGACTATAGAAAGGCCGATAAAGAGGACTAGGCGTGAAGAGAGGAAGGGAGACTCAGTGTGGGGAAAACAAGGGGAAACATCACTCGCCACTCTCATAGTCAGTGTCGCCCTGCTACACGAGCGAGCGTAGTTGCCAGCGCGCGAAACTGGTGTGGGAGCTGCATGTGTTTAAGAGGATGGAAACCCAATTAAAGAGAGGGAGAAAGTTCGGGTGTCGATATTAGGTCAGGAGCTGGGGGGGGGGGGGGCTAGAATGACCTAGCTCGGGACGACGCTGTTTATCCGTCTGATGTCTCTCTCTCTCTCTCTCTCTCTCTCTCTCTCTCTCTCTCTCTCTCTCTCTCTCTCTCTCTCTCTCTCTCTCTCTCTCTCTCTCTCTCTCTCTCTCTCTCTCTCTCTCTCTCTCTCTTGCGTTCTCTCCCCACTCTCTCCCCACTCTCTCCCTCTCCCTCACTCCCTCTTTTCCTCTCGCTCCCCGTCTCTTTTATTTCCTCTTCCCCTCCCGTCTCAACCTCCGTCTTTATTACTCACTCTCACTCTCACACAAACTTTTATCCCTCTCCCTCCTTCTCCTCCTCCTCCTTCTCTCCCTCCTCCTCTCCCTCCTCCTCCTCCCCCTTCTCCCCCTCCTTCCCCTCCTCCCCCTCCTTCTTCCCCTCCTCCCCCTCCTTCTCCCCCTCCGCACTTATTGCGAAGAGAGGACCTTGAGAAGTCCGGCGGAGGACGGGGCTTCTGGGACTCAGGTACTCTTGGCTGGGTAGGTAGTGGGGTGGGGGTTGAGGGGGGTTGGGTATGGTAGATTCCGTAAATGTAGATGTAGATGAAAGAGGTGGTAGTAGATATGGGGGTAGGCATATAGGGGAGAGAGAAAGGGGGGAGGGAGACTTAAACATAAACATAAGCGAAGGCATATGGGTAGGTATGAAGGGAGAAGGGAAAGGAAGGGGTTGAGGGAGACGTAGATGTAGATGAAGAATTCGAAATAGACATTGGCATAGTAATCGGTAGGTGGGTTGGGGAGGGGGGGGCGAGAGTGGCGGACATCGGCGATGGGTGTCGAGACGCTCCCTAGGCTCCGGTGGGTCGACGATTGGAAAGCGAAAGTGGTGATAGGCAGATAAAGTGATGACGATGATAGGAAGATAAAACGTTGGCGATGATCGGCAGAAAAAGCGTTGATGATGATAGGCAGATAAAGTGATTGTGATGATAGACAGATGAAGCCCTAATGATAACGAGGAAGATATACAGCTAAGATTGAATAACCGATAGACCGATAACTGATAAATGGGGGAGACGAGGCGATGTGCTGTCGATAGCGGAGAGGACAGAGTGGAAGGGGAGGAGGTGAAGAGGAGAAGGGAAAAGAAGGAGGAGAGGCAGGCACGAAAATAGGACTGGAAGACCCGTGGCAGGCGCTCGCTAATCGTCCCTCGGAGTCATCGCCGTCGTTGTCGTCATCGTCGTCGTGTGTGCGCCCGCGTGTGTGATCGGTGAACTCGTTAACCTTGGCGGGCCCGTTAGATCCAGGTTGTGTTCCTGTTCGCGGCCGAGTTGTGTCCGTCTCGGTTCCAGGTTGTGGTGGCGAGGGAGGGAGGGAGGAGGCGCCTCGCGTGGCAATCGTTCGATGGGGAGTACTGGGGCTGTTGAGTGCGACTCTTGATTTGCTCTTGGTCTGTAAAGGGGAGCCTTGTCTAGCTTCTTTTTTTTTCATTCAGTCTAATTCTTGGATCTTTGATTGCTTGCCGGTCCTGGATTTTTTGTGGTATGAGCCCTCTGCCAGATCCATTGGAGGTTGTGCATTGTGAATCGAACCTCACAACCCCATGTGGAATGGGTTACGTACGCCGAATCTCACAACCCTACATCGAATGGGTTACGTACGTCGAACCTCAACCCTACATTAAATTGGTTACGTACGTCGAACCTCAGAACCCCACATCGAATGGGTTACGTATGTCGAACCTCACAACCCCACATCGAATGGGTTACGTCGAACCTCACAACCCCACTTTGAATGGGTTACGTACGTCGAACCTCGCAACCCCACAGTTGACAGCCTGCAACGAGAGGAAAAGCCGTCCTGCCTCGGGTGCTGCCACTGGGTGCGAACAGTACACGCGTGCGCGCATTCCCTTGTTCTGGGCGTTGGAATGTGAGGGAAAATGTAATTTGTGAGAGAAAAAAGATTGGCAGTGTTGCCTTGGCGGTCGTTGGGGGGTAGGGGTGGGGTTGGTGGTGGTGGGGTGGAGGGAGCAGGCCCGGACGCCGCACTGCATGCAGGCCGAGCGCTTTGCCGAAGTCTCCTCGCGTTTGGCCTGGGCCTCTTTCTATCTCATATCCATTTGCTGTCATCTTCTCTCCCCTTTCCTCCTATTCTCTCTTCTCTCCTTTCTATTTCTCTTTATCTCTCCCTCCCTCCCTCTCCCTTCTTCTCCCTCCCCCCTCTCTTTCTCTTCCTTCTTCCCTCCTCCTTCCCACCCACCTCCAATTCCGCGGGCATTTTTGTCGCTGGAAAACCCCCGTCGCCTCTTCCCTCCTTGTCACGCCCGACTGCAGGATGCGCTCACGTGGCCAGTCGAGCGATGTAGCGTCTTTTTTCTTCTCTCTCTCTCTCTCTCTCTCTCTCCCCCCCCTCCTCCCTCCCTCTCTTTCTTTCTTTCTTTCTTTCTTTCTTTTATTGACCACGTTATGTCTATTTTGAAAGAGGAGGAAACCGAATCACTCGTCGGAATTTTATTTCGAGAGAGAGAGAGAGAGAGAGAGAGAGAGAGAGAGAGAGAGAGAGAGAGAGAATGAACAAAGTGTGTTCGGTGTGGATTTTTGTTCTTCGTCATGGCGAGAGAGGGAAAAAAAGATGAAGGAAATTGGAAGGGTCACGTATCAGACTCAAACGGAATGTCGACATCGTTATTGTACACACACACACACACACACACACACACACACACACACACACACACACACACACACACACACACACACACACACACACACACACACACACACACACACACACACACACACACACACACACACACACACACACACACACACACACACACACACACACACACACACACACACACACACACACACACACACGCTCAAACTCACACACACGCGCGCGCCATCATGTGCACCTATTTTTGCGTTATTACGTCAGTAATGATTTTATATCGCATAACACATCCCCTCCTCCCTTCCTCCCCACCCATCACCTTCACCCCCTCCCTCTTCCCCCTCCTTCCTCCCCACACATCACCCTTCACCCCCCACCCCTCCTCCCTTCCTCCTCTCCCCCCTCCCCCTCCTCCCTTCTCCCTCCCCCTCCCCCTCTCCGCCTTCCTCTCGTAGCCCGTGCAGTGTCGCTGTATCCAGCCGCGGGGGAAGACTCGCCGGGGCTTGCAATTGATTGGGGGAATGTGAAGGAGGATAAGCGGGTATTGTCACTGGTGATTCTTTTGTTTTGAGTGTGGGGGAGTGGAGGGTGGGGGTGGTGGGTGGAGTAGTGTGTTACCCCTCCTCTCCTCTCCTCTCCTTCCCCCTTTTTGAAGCTTATAACGCGTCTGATTTTCCCTCTTTGTATGCACTTTTTATTTTATTTTATTTTATTTTATTTTTCATTTCCTTTTAAATTATCATTTCTTTCTCCTTCTTCTCTCTGTCTCTCTCTCTCTCATATCTCTCTCTCCCCCCCTCTCTCTCTCTCTTTCCCTCCCCTCTCTCTCTCCCTCCTTCCCCCCTCTCTCTCTCCCATCCCTCTTTCTCTCTCCCTCTCCCCCTCCCTCTCCCTCTCCCTCTCCCCTTCTCTCCCCCTCTCACTCTCTCTCACTCACTCTCACGTTGCTCGAGGAATTCAGGTGTTTTTTTGTGGTCATCCAGTCAGGGTCGCTCTAGAATAGGTTTCGAGAAAATGTAAATCATCGCTTTCTGTTTTTTCCCCTTTATCTGCATTGTAATACTGTGTGGCACACTTAGCACTGTACTAGAACGATCAGGTTACGGTGTCCGCAGTCACAGTAGGCTCAGGTACCTCACAGTATCTGACCGTATTTGCTGTGGCGGCCTTTAAGTTTTTTATATATTTTTTTTTCGTATTTGTACTTCTTGGCGGTGTTACGGGGGACGAGGCGGCGCGGTGCGGTGACTTGCAAAAGGAGATTACGTGACGGACAGATAAGCGACATAGAGAGAGAGGGGGGGGGGCAAATATCAAAATATCACGTTGAAAGGAATCTGAACAATTATGATATGCAAATCGATAATACAGTGACGGTGTAGCAAATGTGACGTGTTTGACGTGACGGTGTAGCAAGTGTGACGTGCTTGACGTGATAGTGTAGCAAATGTGACGTGTTTGGTGTGACGGTGTAGCAAGTGTGACGTGCTTGACGTGATAGTGTAGCAAATGTGACGTGTTTGGTGTGACGGTGTAGTAAGTGTGACGTGCTTGACGTGACGGTGTAGCAAGTGTGACGTGTTTGGTGTGACGGTGTAGCAAGTGTGACGTGCTTGACGTGACGGTGTAGCAAATGTGACGTGTTTGGTGTGACGGTGTAGCAAGTGTGACGTGCTTGACGTGACGACAGCAAGTGTGACGTGCTTGACGTGACGGTGTAGCAAGTGTGACGTGCTTGACGTGACGGTGTAGCAAGTGTGACGTGCTTGACGTGACGGTGTAGCAAGTGTGACGTGCTTGACGTGACGGTGTAGCAAATGTGACGTGTTTGGTGTGACGGTGTAGCAAGTGTGACGTGCTTGACGTGACGGTGTAGCAAATGTGACGTGTTTGGTGTGACGGTGTAGCAAGTGTGACGTGCTTGACGTGACGGTGTAGCAAGTGTGACGTGCTTGACGTGACGGTGTAGCAAATGTGACGTGTTTGGTGTGACGGTGTAGCAAGTGTGACGTGCTTGACGTGACGGTGTAGCAAATGTGACGTGTTTGGTGTGACGGTGTAGCAAGTGTGACGTGCTTGACGTGACGGTGTAGCAAGTGTGACGTGCTTGACGTGACGGTGTAGCAAATGTGACGTGTTTGATGTGACGGTGTAGCAAGTGTGACGTGCTTGACGTGACGGTGTAGCAAGTGTGACGTGCTTGACGTGACGGTGTAGCAAGTGTGACGTGCTTGACGTGACGGTGTAGCAAGTGTGACGTGCTTGACGTGACGGTGTAGCAAATGTGACGGTGTAGCAAGTCTTCGGACGTGCTTGACGTGACGGTGTAGCAAGTGTGACGTGCTTGACGTGACGGTGTAGCAGGTGTAAGTCAACGGCAGGGCAGAGGCGTGAGTGCAACAGGTGCAGCTCGGTAGGTGGCGAGGCGAGTGCTTGCGGCAGGGGGGAGGGGAGGGGAGGGGAGGTGGCGTGAACGGAGTGTCTGTGGCGAGGCGGAGCGGCGATTGCGGTCGGCGAGGCGAGAGTTGCAGGAGAAACTGCGCTCGCTCTCGTGTGTGCGGGCGAGGGACCAAGGCTGTGCGTGCGGGTGCCGCGCTGTGCTGGCTGCCTGGCTGGCTCGCTCGCTGACTGGCACTCTTGCGAATCGCCGCGGTTCTCTTCTCTTTGCTTTTGTCTTCTGTTCTCTTTTCTTCTCTCCGATTCTCTTCTCTTCATTTTTTTTCTGCCTTCTGTTTTCTTCCCCCCCTCCTTTTTACTCTTCTCTTCTCCTCTTCTTCTCTTCTCTCCCCTTATCTCTTTTTTTCTTCTCTCTTCTCTTCTTTGCTCTTCCCTCCACTCCCCTGCCTCCTATTCCTATTCCTTTTCCATCACCAATTCTCCGGTCTCTTATGCTAATGCTGGTGGCCACAATCATAAATCTATGAGGATAGTTGGCCACGATAATGGGGTTGTTGTTGTTGTTGTTTTTATTTACATTGCCGATATCTTATCTAGCCATAGCTTTATAACTTCTTAGTACCATCCCGATCAATACTGCTCGCCGTCGCGAAAAGCAGATTCATTGTTATGATTATTGTCCTAATGCCGTCGCCCCCGGGATGCTTTGGATGATAGATTGGCATTGTTCTATTGAATTCATGGGTTCATGTTCTCTTGTTCGGGTATTATCTCTTTCACTCGAGGTGGTCTTATTAAACTTATTAATGCTTTTCTCTCTCTTCCGCAGGTAAGTGCCTCGGCGCATCTCGCTTGGGCAGCGGTCCAGCTGGTGTAGCAGTAAGTCTTTATAAATCTGCAGTTTCATATGCACTGCAACTTGCTCTCCCTCCCCCTCTCCCCCTCCCTCTCCCTCTCCCCTTCCCCCTCTGAAAATGGTCACGCCGTTACTCTTTCTTCTCTTATTCTTTCAACCTCTCGCGTTTGCTTGTTTACTCCCTTCCCTCCTCCTCCTCCTCCTTCTCCTCCTCCCCATTCCTCCTCCTCCTCCCTCCTCCTCCTCCTCCTCCTCCCCTCCCCCTCCCCCCCACACACACACCATTCTCTCCCTTGTTTTGAACACGATTTTGTATTCGCATCTTGTAAGAATACATTATTGTTATTTTTATATCTCCGTGTGTCCACTGTTCTGGCCAAAGGAAATGCCCGAAGTGTCCGCTCGGGTCGAGTGGCCTGACCAACCCTCCCTCCCCACCCCCCATGCACAATGCCCCCTTTTACCCCCTCCCCCCACTCCCATGCACAATGTCCCCCTTTTACCCCCTCCCCCCTACCATACACAATGCCCCCTTTTACCCCCTCCCCCCTACCATACACAATGCCCCCTTTTGCCCTCCCCCTCCCATGCACAAAAGTCCCCCTTTTACCCCCCTCCCCCTCCCCCCTAGAAGGTGACCCCGCGCGGATTCACCTTGGCGCGGCCTCCTCCCGTTCGCACACTTGAAAGGTCACCCGCCGCCGAACATTGACCTCGTTGCCGCGCGGGGGTCTTGGGTCACTCGCCTGAGTCACTGGCGGCGGCGGCGGTGACGACGGAGAGTACTGAGAAATGGGCCGAGGGATGGGCGGATGGATAGATGGGTGGATTGGGGGGGATAATGAGACGATGATCTAGTTCACGGATAGAGAAATAGAGCAATGGAGAGGACTAGAGAGAGAGCGATGAAGAGGACTAGAGAGAGAGCGATGAAGAGGACTAGAGAGAGAGAGCGATGAAGAGGACTAGAGAGAGAGTGATGAAGAGGACTAGAATGAGAGCGATGAAGAGGACTAGAGAGAGAGAGCGATGAAGAGGACTAGAGAGAAGAAATGGAAATGAAGAGGACTAGAGAGAGAGCGATGAAGAGGACTAGAGAGAGAGAGCGATGAAGAGGACTAGAGAGAGAGTGATGAAGAGGACTAGAATGAGAGCGATGAAGAGGACTAGAGAGAGAGAGCGATGAAGAGGACTAGAGAGAGAGTGATGAAGAGGACTAGAGAGAGAGCGATGAAGAGGACTAGAGAGAGAGCGATGAAGAGGACTAGAGAGAGAGAGCGATGAAGAGGACTAGAGAGAGAGTGATGAAGAGGACTAGAATGAGAGCGATGAAGAGGACTAGAGAGAGAGTGATGAAGAGGACTAGAATGAGAGCGATGAAGAGGACTAGAGAGAGAGCGATGAAGAGGACTAGAGTGAGAGAACGATGAAGAGGACTAGAGAGAGAGCGATGAAGAGGACCAGAGAGAGAGAGCGATGAAGAGGACTAGAGAGAGAACGATGAAGAGGACTAGAGAGAGAGAACGATGAAGAGGACCAGAGAGAGAGAGAGAGAGCGATGAAGAGGACTATAGAAAGGCCGATAAAGAGGACTAGGCGTGAAGAGAGGAAGGGAGACTCAGTGTGGGGAAAACAAGGGGAAACATCACTCGCCACTCTCATAGTCAGTGTCGCCCTGCCGACCCGCACTCGCCCTACTACACGAGCGAGCGTAGTTGCCAGCGCGCGAAACTGGTGTGGGAGCTGCATGTGTTTAAGAGGATGGAAACCCAATTAAAGAGAGGGAGAAAGTTCGGGTGTCGATATTAGGTCAGGAGCTGGGGGGGGGGGGGCTAGAATGACCTAGCTCGGGACGACGCTGTTTATCCGTCTGATGTCTCTCTCTCTCTCTCTCTCTCTCTCTCTCTCTCTCTCTCTCTCTCTCTCTCTCTCTCTCTCTCTCTCTCTCTCTCTCTCTCTCTCTCTCTATTTCTTTATATTTCTCTCTCTCTCTCTCTCTTGCGGTCTCTCCCCACTCTCTCCCTCTCCCTCACTCCCTCTATTCCTCTCGCTCTCCGTCTCTTTTATTTCCTCTTCCCTTCCCGTCTCAATTACTCTTTATTACTCACTCTCACTCTCACACAAACTTTTATCCCTCTCCCTCCTTCTCCTCCTCCTCCTCTCCCTCCTCCTCCTCCTCCTCCTCCTCCTCCTCCTCCTCCCCCCCCCCCCTTCTCCCCCTCCTTCTTCCCCTCCTCCCCCTCCTTCTTCCCCTCCTCCCCCTCCTTCTCCCCCTCCGCACTTATTGCGAAGAGAGGACCTTGAGAAGTCCGGCGGAGGACGGGGCTTCTGGGACTCAGGTACTCTTGGCTGGGTAGGTAGTGGGGTGGGGGTGGGGGTTGAGGGGGGTTGGGTATGGTAGATTCCGTAAATGTAGATGTAGATGAAAGAGGTGGTAGTAGATATGGGGGTAGGCATATAGGGGAGAGAGAAAGGGGGGAGGGAGACTTAAACATAAACATAAGCGAAGGCATATGGGTAGGTATGAAGGGAGAAGGGAAAGGAAGGGGTTGAGGGGGGAACGTAGATGTAGATGAAGAATTCGAAATAGACATTGGCATAGTAATCGGTAGGTGGGTTGGGGAGGGGGGCGAGTGGCGGACATCGGCGATGGGTGTCGAGACGCTCCCTAGGCTCCGGTGGGTCGACGATTGGAAAGCGAAAGTGTGTTGATAGGCAGATAAAGTGATGACGATGATAGGAAGATAAAACGTTGGCGATGATCGGCAGAAAAAGCGTTGATGATGATAGGCAGATAAAGTGATTGTGATGATAGACAGATGAAGCCCTAATGATAACGAGGAAGATATACAGCTAAGATTGAATAACCGATAGACCGATAACTGATAAATGGGGGGAGCGAGGCGATGTGCTGTCGATAGCGGAGGACAAGTGGAAGGGGAGGAGGTGAAGAGGAGAAGGGAAAAGAAGGAGGAGAGGCAGGCACGAAAATAGGACTGGAAGACCCGTGGCAGGCGCTCGCTAATCGTCCCTCGGAGTCATCGCCGTCGTTGTCGTCATCGTCGTCGTGTGTGCGCCCGCGTGTGTGATCGGTGAACTCGTTAACCTTGGCGGGCCCGTTAGATCCAGGTTGTGTTCCTGTTCGCGGCCGAGTTGTGTCCGTCTCGGTTTCCGGGTTGTGGTGGCGAGGAGGAGGGAGGAGGCGCCTCGCGTGGCAATCGTTCGATGGGGAGTACTGGGGCTGTTGAGTGCGACTCCTGATTTGCTCTTGGTCTGTATAAAGGGGAGCCTTGTCTAGCTTCTTTTTTTTTTCATTCAGTCTAATTCTTGGATCTTTGATTGCTTGCCGGTCCTGGATTTTTTGTGGTATGAGCCCTCTGCCAGATCCATTGGAGGTTGTGCATTGTGAATCGAACCTCACAACCCCATGTGGAATGGGTTACGTACGCCGAACCTCACAACCCCACATCGAATGGGTTACGTACGTCGAACCTCAACCCTACATTAAATTGGTTACGTACGTCGAACCTCAGAACCCCACATCAAAGGGGTTATGTTCGTCGAGCCTCACAACCTCACATCGAATGGGTTACGTCGAACCTCACAACCCCACTTTGAATGGGTTACGTACGTCGAACCTCGCAACCCCACAGTTGACAGCCTGCAACGAGAGGAAAAGCCGTACTGCCTCGGGTGCTGCCACTGGGTGCGAACAGTACACGCGTGCGCGCATTCCCTTGTTCTGGGCGTTGGAATGTGAGGGAAAATGTAATTTGTGAGAGAAAAAAGATTGGCAGTGTTGCCTTGGCGGTCGTTGGGGGTAGGGGTGGGGTTGGTGGTGGTGGTGGGGTGGAGGGAGCAGGCCCGGACGCCGCACTGCATGCAGGCCGAGCGCTTTGCCGAAGTCTCCTCGCGTTTGGCCTGGGCCTCTTTCTATCTCGTATCCATTTGCTGTCATCTTCTCTCCCCTTTCCTCCTATTCTCTCTTCTCTCCTTTCTATTTCTCTTTATCTCTCCCTCCCTCCCTCTCCCTTCTTCTCCCTCCCCCCTCTCTTTCTCTTCCTTCTTCCCTCTCCTCATCCTTATCCTCATCCTCCTCCTCATCTCCCCCCCTCCCCTCGTTTTATCTGCCAAATCACTGCGTTTCATTCTCCATATATTTTCACGCACTCGCTACTCGTGTCTTTTCCATCCCTCTTTCCTCTTACACATTCTATCTCCCCCTCTCGCTCTCTATCTGTCTATCCATCCTTCCTCTCCCCTCTTACCCTCTCCTCCCTCACCCCCCCCCTCTCTCTCTCTCTCTCTCTCTCTCTCCCACCCCCGCTCTCCCTCCCTCTCTTTAATCAAAAATTTTATTTTCGCTGCTATAGCGCGTTATTGCCATTCGCCTATCCTCCCCGTTCGCCTGTCCTCCATTCGCTTGTCCTCCGTTCGCCTGTCCTTGCTTCGGCTGCGCATCTTCGTCCAGGGTCGCCGTTTGACGTCTCTTCGGGGCGGAGAAAAAAAAATGGCGAGTGCATATTTGCTGCTCCTGCCCGCCCTCACGCTACTGTTGTTGGTGTTGTTGTTTTGGTGGTGGTGGTGGTCTTAGTACTAAGGTGGTCGTGTGTGTTCTTTTGCTTGTGTTTGTTTTTTTGTTTGTGTATGTGTATAGCGGTTTTTATTGTTTCTATCATTTTGTTTTTGTTGTTATTGGTATTATTGTTGTTTCTAGTGCATTATTATTACTATTATTTTTACAATTACGCCTGCTGTTATTGTTATTACTGTTACTGCTATTCTTACTTTTAATATTACTAATACTATTATTTTGCAATAGTCAGTCTCTCTCTCTCTCTCTCTCTCTCTCTCTCTCTCTCTCTCTCTCTCTCTCTCTCTCTCTCTCTCTCTCTCTCTCTCTCTCTCTCTCTCTCTCTCTCTCTCTCTCTCTCTCTCTCTCTCTCTCTCTCTCTCTCTCTCTCTCTCTCTCTCTCTAATCACTCTCTTACGTGACCTCCTCCACCCCAACCCCTTCTATGTCTGTACTGTATGTAGGTTTCTCCCTTTTCATAGTATTTAAAGTCTTCTGTTTTGTCTGAACTGAAGATGTTTACTCTCGCTGTGACATTTACTTGAATCTGAAAACTCGTTTTGTTCGCGTTCCCTGAACTGCGATTTGGGAAGATTTCAACAGTTTGCAACAAGTGATCCAAAGTGGCGTGGAGTCTACGGATTCTCTCCGCCATGTTTGAATTGCACGGTCGTATCCATTGCTCCCGTGTCGATTTTGTTGTTTTTGTTGTTGGTGGTGGTGTTGTGTTATTGTTGTTTTTTTTCAACTGTTGGCGTTGGGAACATGATCTTCCCCGCCGTTGGAGGAAAAAAAAGAAAGGAAGAATGAAGGCAGTCCCATCCCGCGGCGTTTGAGGTCCGGTGTGGCATCGCTCGCGGAAAAGTGGGCGAGTCTGGCGTGGAGACTGGATGAGTGTTGTGGTGTAAATTGGATGAGTCTGGAGGGATGCTCCTTGTAGATAGAAAGAGAAAGAGAGAGAGAAAGAGAAGTGTGAACCTCGGTATGAAGTTCTGATTGCGATGGTTGTGTGTGATGTGGCGCGAGGAAGGGAAGCGTGAATCAGGAATAGATTGAGAGAGAGAGAGAGAGAGAGAGAGAGAGAGAGAGAGAGAGAGAGAGAGAGAGAGAGGAGAGAGAGAGAGGGAGAAAAAAAAGAAGTGAAGCAGACACGAAAGAAAGAAATGACAAAAGGAGGAGGAGGAGGAGGAGGAGAACGGGGAGGAAATTGATCATGATATAGAGAAGGAGGTGGAGGAAGAGGATTAGGAGGAGGCGAGGAGACAGTGATAAGGACAGGCCTGGAGAAGGATGTGCGCGAGAGGTCACGGTTCAGGGACGAGGAATCGGGTGCAGTCTGTGAGCTGCTTTACTTAGGGCTGACGTCATACGCACCTCCTTCAACCCTTCCCCTCCCCCCCCCTTACTCCGACCCTTCCCCCCTTCCCCCTTTCCCTCCTACCCTCACCCTCCCCCCCTTACTCCAACCCTTCTCCCTTCCCCCCTTTCCCTCCTACCCTCACCCTCCCCCCTTACTCCGACCCTTCCCCCCTCCCCCCTTTCCCTCCTTCCCTCACCCCCTTTACTCCGCCCCTTCTCCCTCCTACCTTCACCCTCCCCCCTTACTCCGCCCCATCTCCCCCCCTTCTCCCCCCTTCTCCCCCTCCCACCCGACTTGGCGAGAAGGTACGCTTGGGTGCGGCGTTCCCAGCCCCCGGTGCTGCGCGGCCACTGAATGGGTCCGGAATATCGATAAAAAAAATGATAATAAGAAAAAATAAAATAAAAATAAAAATAAAAAAACACCACCGCATTGCCTGGTTTTGCGTGCGTGTATTTTCTCGCGGCGTGAAGTGGGAGGTGGGGGTGGGGGTGGGGGTGGGGGGAGCAAGTTGCGGAGATGGCACGGAGGCGCTGAAGGAACCACGTGCTCATCTTGTCACTTGCTGCTGCTGAGCCCCCTCCTTCTCTCCTCCTATTCCTTCTCCTCTTCCTCCTCCTCTTCCTCCTCCAACTCCTCCTCGTCCTTCTCATTCTTCATCTCCTCCTCTTCATCATCATCATTATCGTTTTCCTCCTCCTCCTCCCTCTTCTTCTTTTTCTTCTTCTCTTCCCCTTCTCCTTTTCCTCCATCTCCTCCCCTTTCACCTCCTCCTCCTTCTTTTCCTATTCTTCCTTCTTCTTCTTCTTCTTCTTCTTCTTCTTCTTCTTCTTCTCTTCCTCCTTCTCCTTTTCCTCTATCTCCTCCCCCTTCACCACCTCCTCCTCCTTCTTTTCCTACTCCTCCTTCTTCTTCTTCTCTTCCTCTTAGTTTTCCTCCATCTCCTCCCCCTTCACCTCCTCTTCCTTCTTTTCCTATTCTTCCTCCTCCTTATTCTTCTCCCCCCCTCTTCTTCCCCTCTTCCCTCCCCTTCCCCCTCCTCCCCCGCTTTAGTCCCCGTGGCACGAGAAGGCGTCGCTCGGATCGGGCAGCTGGAGGAGGGCGGGTGGGGCAAAAAGAAAAAAATCCGCGGAAGGTTCTTGACTCTGACGGCGCTCTTGTCATTACCGCCGACGGACTGTCAGCCACCCCTGCCAGCGCCTTGGACCTCGCGCTACCTGATCACTATTACTGTGTTCCATTGCTGCTACTATTACTACTACTACTACTATTACTAATTACTATTACTACTACTATTACTATTACTATTACTACTACTACTACTACTACTACTACTACTACTACTACTACTACTTCTATTACTACTACTACTACTACTACTATTACTAATTACTATTACTACTACTATTTCTATTACTATTACTACTACTATTTCTATTACTACTATTACTATTACTACTGCTACTATTACTATTACTATTGCTACTATTACTACTACTATTACTAATTACTATTACTACTACTATTTCTATTACTATTACTATTACTATTACTACTACTACTATTATTAATTACTATTACTACTTCTATTACTATTACTATTACTATTACTACTACTATTACTATTTCTATTACTACTACTATTACTAATTACTATTACTACTACTATTTCTATTACTATTACTATTACTACTATTTCAATTACAATTATTACTATTACTACTGCTACTATTACTATTACTACTACTATTACTATTACTACAATTACTACTATTGCTACTATTACTATTACTACTATTGCTACTACTACCATTACTACCACTACTACTACTACTACTACTACTACTACTACTGCTATTGCTACTGCTACTATTACCATTACTACTACTATTACTACTGCTATTTCTACTGCTACTATTACTATTACTACTGCTACTATTAATACTACTACTACTACTACTATTACTACTACTACTACTACTACTACTACTACTACTACTGTTACTACTACCACCACCACTACCACTATCACTAGTGCCAGTGCGCGTATATGCCTGTATGTGTGTATGGGAAGAGGAGGTGCGGTGATGTATGGGTGTCGGTATTTGGTCCAACGATCCCGGATCTGGGTCTGCCTCTGGCCTGCCTCTGGCCTGCCGGCGATCCCGCCCTGCCAGCGCGAGAAGACCCCGGCGGGTGAGTCTCGGCAGAGCCTCGGCCTCTTCCAGCACCCACTGCCTCTTACAATTTTTTTTGTTTCCTTTTCTTCTTCTTTTTCTTTCTCTTTCATTTTCTCTTCCATTTTCTGTTAATTTTTCTCTTCCTCCTCTTCCCCCCTCCCTCCCTCCGTCTTTTCTTCTCGGCCACCCTTTTTCTTCTAATTTTCTTTCTCCTATTTTTCCTCCATCTTCTACCCCATCTTTCCTCCTCCTCCTCCTCCTTCTCCTTCTCCTTCTCTTCCTCCTTTTCCCATCCTCTTCCTCCTCCTCCTTCTCCTTCTCCTTCTCCTTCTCTTCCTCCTTTTCCCATCCTCTTCCTCCTCCTCCTCCTCCTTTTCCCCTCCTTTTCCTCCTCCTTTTCCCCTCCTCCTCCTCTTCCTCCTCCTTTTCTCCTCCTACTCCTCTTCCTCCTCCTTTTCTCCTCCTACTCCTCTTCCTCCTCCTTTTCCCCTCCTACTCCTCTTCCTCCTCCCTCCTCCTCCGCCTTTTCCCCTCCTCCTCCTCCTCCTCCTCCTCCTCTCCGGCTGCCATGCCAACACCCCCACGACAGATGCTGACATTGCTATGATAACGACCATGTATTTTTTATTTCTCCATCAATGCAATTTCCGTTTGACTTCTTTCTTCTTCTTCTTCTTTTTTTTATTATTATTAAGGTGTAATTTCTTTGTATTTCATTCTCCTTTTTTCCCTCGTCTGCATGTATCCTCTCTCCCTAACCTTCCCTTCCTTTCTTTTTCATTCCTTGCCTTTGCCTTCCTTCCTCTTCCTCCTCTCCTCTTCCCCCTCACCCTCCCCTCTTCCCTCCTTCTTCTCTTCCATTCCCTTCCTCTCCCCCCTCATCATCCCCTTCCTCCTTTTTCCTCGCTTCCTTCCCCTCGCTCCCCCTCCCCCTCCTCCTCTTTACTACTTGCCCTCCCTCCTCCCTTCTTCCCTCCCCTCCCCTTCCCTCCTCTCCCCCCCTCCTCTCCCCCTTCCCTGTCTCCCCTCTTCTTCACTTCCTACCCTTCCTCCTCCCTTATTCCCTCTTCCCCTCCTTCCCTCCCTCCTTCCCTCCCTCCTTCCCTCCCTCCCTTCTGTACAAAGAGCAGGTTCAAGGGCCGGGCATTGAAACAGAACGTGCCATGAATGCGCGGGCGGGCGAAGATGGTGCCGCGACCTCCCCCTTTCCCTCCTGAGCCACTCACTCGCCTCCCTTTCCGTCATCGGGTGGCCGACGCGGGCGTGCTTCGGGTGGCTTCGCTTCTCACCCCCCCCCCCTCCTTTCTTTGCTAACTCTGCCGTGTTCATTTTGTGATGGGAGGGAGGGTGTGGGTGATGGGGGTTTTATCGGAGTGTGATTGTCGTCGCTTGCAGTTGTATCCCTGTTGTTGTTATTAATTTCCGTAATTGTCCGTATTTTCGTTTTTTGTGTTCGCTGATGCTACGGGAGTGGTTTTTGGCAGTAGCCTCTATACCTAATTTAACGTTATCTTGATTACTGTTATCAACTTGATCGAATGTGACAAAGGTTGACAAAGGC
>BOPN01000340.1:335938-340938 GCA_017312705.2 Penaeus japonicus
CTTTCCTTCCTTCCTTCTTTCCTTCCTTTTTCCCTTCCTTCCTTTCTTCCTCCCGACGCTATTTGATCAGCCGATTTCGAAAACATCAGGTATTGCATGAGGCTTTCCCGCTCGCCGATCCACGGCCCTCCGAAGGCCCAACGCTGACGGTTCGTGTCCCTCTCTCTCCCTCTCGCTCCCTCCTTACCTCCTCCCTCCTTAACTCCCCCCCTCCTCCCTCCTCACCTCCCCCCCTCCTCCCTCCTCACCTCCACCCCTCCTCCCCTCCTCCCCTCCTCCCTCCTCACCCCCCCCCCCGACTTTGTTATGATTAAACTCCATTTTCCTTTCTTCCTTTTTGCAGTGAATATGGACCCGGCAGAACTCAAGAAGCTCAGATCCAAGCAGCGCAAAGCGGCCAAGAAAGCGGAACAGAGCAAGGCGGAGGAGAAGCGGAGAGAGGAGAAGAAAGCAGAATACCAAAAATACAAATCTGGTGGAAATGTGGTGAGTGTTTCAGCCTCTGCCCCAATAGACAGACACACACTGTGGCAGGTAGATGGATCTTCAGATAGACAGTCTATCACGCAATGCCATTTAGAGTGTCTTGCGTGATGGCCGGCAAAGGAAGCCGCATGCACGGCGACAGATTAGTGCAGCACCTTTGGGACTAAAGCCACATACACACACACACACACACACACACACACACACACACACACACACACACACACACACACACACACACACACACACACACACACACACACACACACTTGCTCAATCACTCACTCACTTATTCATTCATTCATTCATTCATTCATTCATTCATTCATACTTTCTATCTGTCTCATTCCTCCCCCCCCCCACTATTCCTTTTACTCATATTCACACCATTCTCTTACTCATACTTGCATACATAGGGGCCTATATGAACACATGTATGTGCAGTGTGCACATAATTGTATTTGATCATTTAATATTTGTTTGTTTTTCTTTCTTTCTCTTTTTTTTCTTTTATGTAAACAAGAGTCAAGTTGAAGAAAATCTGTAATTTTGTTGCATATCAAATAAAAGATTAGCTATCATTCATGTGAAACCTTCAGATTTTGGAGTTCATTTTACCAGAGAATAACAAGTGCAACATGAACAAGCATTTTGGAATGTTTGTTTGCAGCCATTGAGTTCCGTGGTTTCTCCAATGGTCCTAGCACATCATCATGCTTTTCCAGCTAATCCCCACTGTCCCCTTTCCCCTACAGGATGAGCAAGAGAACAAAAACGTACAAGATTTAATACCGACCAAGTTAGAACAGACGGAGGACCCTCTCGGAGAAGCCATCCACTTCCTGAAGCCCCTTCAGTCGCTAGCGGCAAATAGAATCCAGACTCACTTAATGGCCTTCGAAATATATCTCCGTAAAGACAAACCTCTACTTATGCTGCAAGTGAGTGACGTTGCTAATTGGTGTCCTCTTGTAGGCTGTGCAGGCCTAATCTTGGTCTGTGCAGGACTTGCCTTCCTCTTGCTTTTTTCTATAGCCTTTCTTACTCTGAAATATTTCTTGTCTGGCTTTTATGCCATCTTTTCACCATTTCTTTTTAATCATTGAGTTATGTCTTCATACCCTAAAGTTTTAAAACCTTTTTAATTCCTGTTCTCGCAGTCCCAGTGCAAGGAAAGACCTGCACCAAGTGTGAGATATCTAATGTTCAGAAAAGGTACTATTAAGTCTTCTGACCTTCCCCAATCTCCACAGGCTTTGAAGCGGGCACTAAAACTGGACGAAAACCACCCTGAGCTCCACACCTGCTTAGTACGATTCTTGCGCTATAGACAAGACAAATTGGCCAGTCTCACAGGACCCATTGTAGACGTCATCAACAAAGAAGTGAACCGACTCCAGCCCACAGCAGACCCAACCAAGCTCAATGAAGACTTTTTAAACAAAAATCAAGACTCTCTCCCACATAGGCTACAAGGTAAGAAACCTTTGTCTTTTTTGGCTCAAATGTGGATGGGTAAGGGAGGGACATTAGTCAGATTATTTATCTTGAGCCTTTTTAATTTTTTTATTAATTAATTACTTTTTTTTTGGGGGGGGGGAGGGGGATTGAAATTGAAATAAAGAATGAGTCAGAATTTACATTAGCTAAATACATTTAAATGAAAAGAGTAAATTTAGTAAAGATAACTAAATCCTCAGTCATGTTCATTTTTACTTCTTTCTATTTCTTCCCTTTATTGGAAAATATCTTTGTCCCGTGATATCTGACAAAACCGTATTTTTCATGTAGAAATCTGCCATTAAGAGTCTTTTTCACCCGTATCCTAGAGTCTTACTGAAGGAGCCTACTGTACATCTTGCATTTCTCCTGTTTCAGCTGCACGTTCCATGGTGCTCTTGGATAGTATACAACGTGATCGAGCCTTCTCTATTGCCACTAATCTCGACTCGAATCTAAAAGACAGATGTCATCAGGTATGGTACCTCTGAGGAAAATCTATTGTTCAGAAAGTGTGAATGCTTCAACTCTATGCTAGAATAGCATCTAGTTATATATGCTTTGAGCTTGTAAAATCGCATTGAGAAATATCATCGTTAAAGGTTTTGATATCAAGAGCAGAAGCTGCAATATTTTAGTGTGTATTGTATTGCCAACTTCATATTATTTTTGAATTCAGATTGCATGCCGTGTTACGTAGACATGGTTTCCAACATTTTTCCTTTTGACAGAATCTGCAACGGGTTTTAGAGTGGCTGGAATCTGAAGAGTATGGTGCCAGCCCCGAGGAGGTGAGCCACTACAAGGCACAGTGCCATGCCATCTTCCCCAGGGCCCAAGCCTTCAAGCCGCCACAGATTGCTTCCACTTCTGTGAATGACTCCACAAGCAACTCAACCACTATAACCACACCCTCCACGACGACCACAGCCAACCATAATCATGTGGATTTTCCCAGCAGCTGAGACTGACTGCTAATACCAGCCACCAAGGCCGTGCAAGGTGCCGAGGCCTTGAAAGTGACGTAAATGCCAGGTGAAAGTGAGATGCAAATTAGAGTTGGTTAATCCCAGGAATATCAAAATTCAAACCGGAAATGTATGCTGTCAAGCCTCAATAACTCGCGCCTCAAGAAGCAGCAGAACAAGTGATAAGAGAAATAAAGACTGTTGGTCTTGGCAGTTACACAGACTTCAAGTAGAGAACACGCTGGTTTTGCCCAAGGTCGAATTATGAGTGTTGACTCATACATTGTTCTCCAACTTCCACTGATTACTTGAATCTTCCTCCTCATTAATACTTTATAATTTTGAACCTGCTTTGTTGTTAAACAAACACTAGGTTGAATGTTTTAATATATATATATATTCACAAACACTAGGTATTTGCAAATTATGAATCAATTAAGCCTTCAGAGTTCCTGTTTTTAAGTAAGTCTTGACATGCCTGTGAGAGATGGGTTATTTATTAATGTATCGGTACTCTTTGTTTTCCATACTTCATCATCCGTTGCAAGTGGCACTGAATCAATCAGATGCAGCCAAGTGGCCCTTTTGTGTGTTTGTGTGTGTGTGTGTGTGTGTGATTAGGCAGAGGAATGGGAGACAGGCAGACATACTGATTAGTTGACTGACTGACGGACTGACTGACTGTCTTACACATGTCCAGAGAGATCATGACCATCCTGAAACTGTTGAGGCTGCACCTTGGCAGTTGTTCCATTTTGGTGTTTCCAGAGAATAGTGAATCCGTAGCACCTTAGCAAGCAAGCAAGCAGACACAATTGGAACAAAGTGCTCCTAAGGGAGTTCAGTATCCAGACTCCATTGTTGTTACAAAACTATCGGTAAATGCAATCCCTGCAAGTTTGGCGTGTGCCTCAGAATCCTCGATATTTTGTAAATTTATAATTACCTTACAGAGTGTGTGTAGGAGGAAGTTAATAGCCAAGCACTTTTAATTTGATGCACTCAGATAGAAGATTTTTTTTCTACAGTGTTTGTATATGGGTACATTCCACATTCATAGTTAAATGTTCATGACTCATTTTCTCTAAGCAACTTGATTATGTGCCTTTGTATTCCTCGTGTTATGTTGGTGCCCAAGAAGTGCCCACCTGTTGAATTAAGGCTCCTACACAAAATTACTGTTGTTGCATTTTGGAGTGATGTAAGTCAAACACCATTATTGATGTCGGTACAGTCGAGTGTAATTATAAAGACAGTGTCTGGATTCTGACTTGGCATTAAGAAACCTAAAGCCTTAAAAAAAAAAAGAGGAAAAAAAAAATCCCTCGAGTAGGAAGAAAAGTCTTGTGAAAGTGGAGTCGGTCATAGTGCCACGCCGTGCTCAAGTGTTTTTGACCAGAAAGAAATTGGCAGTGGGTTTTGGAAGCAAGGAGTTCAGTGTGAAGTGTGCCATGGGTACGCAGTGTGAGTCCAGGGTATTTGGCTGCAGTATTTTGGATTTACGCTTACTGTAATGAGATAGCCACATACATACCCAGTTTCGTTCACACGCAATATGTATTACAGGCATTTTAATGGGTAAAAAGATGCATTCATTTTGTACATATATATAAAAAGCTGGCCTGAACATGCTGTCAAGATAGGCAATACATTTCCGGCAATAGGAGAGAAGAATGACTGTCGCGTCGCTGTAGTTACGTCTTATAGTCACCGAGCGACCGTCCAGGGGCCAGAGGGTCGGGAGGGAAGGGAGCAACATCCTGTGTTCACGCCGGAAGGAGGAACCGCAACAAGTGGTTCACTTACGTGGATGCCCCGCCGCTTTATGCCCGGTGGTTCATCCGAGCTTGATTCCGCAAACGGCTTTTGATCAATTTCTAGAAAGGGTTACATATATATCAAGTCACATATGCAAGTGTTTCAGTCGAAGACACAGCCTGCCCCCACCCACAAGCCCGTACTCCTCCCACCCCCTCCCCCTCTCCCCTCTCCCCTCCCTCTCATGAATGCGAAATGCAAGGCACAGACACCACCGCCGCGCCCTCA
>BOPN01000340.1:345938-355938 GCA_017312705.2 Penaeus japonicus
CTCCTCCTCCCAATACTTTCGCGTATGTCACTGCACTGTCATGTACAAATGTGATAAAATACGTCAGCTTTTATTGAACAAATCAAACATCTTAGATACATCATACGAAGATCTAAGATATGTAACACTTGTCACATCAATGATGCTTCGAATCTCAAACTCGAAATATCACAGACGCTTATTACTAGACAGATAGACAGCCATATTGAAAAAATATCAAACTTAATAAAAAAAGGAAAAAAAGTATTAATCATGCAAGGAAGAGAACACATTCAACACTCGATAACACGAAGAGAGAGAAAAAAAAGTCAAAAGATCCAACTTTTGGATTTTCGCTTCCATTACCCGCCGCCAGATGTCAGGGAGGTCGTCTATGCTGATGTTGACGCCGATGCGACAGCGGTGATTGAGGAGGTAGCCGTGGTTTCTGTGGTTGTCGTGGTTGTCGTGGTTAGCGTCCTCCCGACCGCCCTCGCTCCGCGGCTCGACGACCTTAGGCGGGGCGTTCTCCGTAGGCTTTCGGGGGCGGAGGTCGCTGCCGAGCCTCGCCCTCACGCGGACCCCGGTGCGTTCCTCGGACTCATGGCGGTAGGCTGAGGGAAGGGGGTCGGGACGCGGCGTCAGTGGAATTAGGGCGGCTTGGGGCAGTCAATGCAGGCGGGTTATTTGTGGTGGTATTTGTTGCAGTATTCAAAATGGTATACTCTCTGTCTTCCCCTCGCACTTACCTTTCTATCTCTCTTTCGCTCTCTTTTTCTCTTTCTCTCTTTCTCTCTTTCTCTTTCTCTTTCTCTTTCTCTTTCTCTTTCTCTTTCTCTCTCCCTCCCTCCCTCCCTCCCTCCCTCCCTCCCTCCCTCTCTCCCTCCCTCTCTCCCTCCCTCCCTCTCTCCCTCCACCTCTTTCTCCCCAAACAGGTGTTCTAACCTTCCAGAACTTCCCAGAACTGTTCAACCAAGTTCTGTTGGTCTCCCGCTTCCGATGGCGAGAATATATCGCTCTGGCTTGAGTCCATAGGCCTCTCTCCTGAAAGATAAATTTGGTACCTTGTTTTTTTTTTTTTTTTTCAGAACGACCTACTTTATACAAAATTGTTTATTGAGAGATGAGGCAGGTTTGGAAGTCCTCTTGCTGTTGAATCAGTTTATCTCAGAAATAAAATGAAAAATTGTTGCGACAAAACAGTGGAAGATGAAGAAAAAGCAGGACGATTTCGAAACCGCCGTCTCTTCTTTCTTCTTTCAAACAAAACTATACATAATAAAATACATAAAATTGATCTCTTCTACCACAAGTTTCCACACTGAAAATAATCCCAGTATTCCCACCGTGACAAGCCAATCTATCCATCAAGCCCTTTGCCACGGATAGATTGGATAGTGGATAGCCCCGGAGCTCGCCTTACCTCGGCACGGCGAGAACCTTCGAGAACCACCCACTCGGTTCCTGACGACGCCCACGCGCACCGCCCGTCTCGCAAGGCAGATGGGGCCGTGGTGGCTTCTCAGGAACGTCTTCACATCTCCGGTTCTCTTTCTCCAGGCAGAGAGAAGTGAGGCCATGTCGTGGTTGGCATGTGCGTCTGGGGAAGGACAGGAGTTTCTCTTCATCTTTCGTTTTTTGTTTTTGTTCTCGATTTTTTTCCCCTTCTTCTCCTTCCCTTCCTCTTCCTTCCTCCCTCTCCCTTCATCCCTCTCCATCCCTCCCTCTCCTTGCCTCCCTCTTCCCTCCCCCCTCCTCATCCCTCCCTCTCCTTCCCTCCCTTTTAATATTTATTTTATTTAGTTTATCTTTTATTATTATCATTTTTTTAATCGCTTTCTTTCGCTTTCTTTTCTTGTCTTCTTCCCTCTTCTTGCCATTTGTTTTTCTTTTAGATTCGCTCTCTTTCCTTTTGCTGTTTTCTCTTGCATGGGGCTTTTTTTCTCGTCTGTTTCCCTTTTTTCACGTTTGTTTCACATTCTACCATTCTTCCCTTTTCGCTAAAGTTTTTCCTTTACTTTCCATAATTCTCTTCTCTCAGTCCTCCCCTCCTTTGCTGATATCCTTTTCCTTTTCATTGTTCTTTCTTCAACTCTCTCCCTTTCCATCTCTCCCTCTTCCTTTCTCCCTTTCTTTTCTTCCTTCACTCTCTCCTTTTCCTTCCCTCCCTCTTCCTTCCTTCCTCTTCCTTTTATCCCTTTCCTTCTCTCCCTCTTCTTTCCTCCCTTTCCATCCTTCCCTTTCCTTCCCTCCCTCTTCCTTCCTCCCTCTCCATCCCTCCTCCCTTTTCCTCCCCCCCCCTCTTCCTCCCTCCCTTTTCCATCCTTCCTTCTCCACCCCCCTCTTCCTCCCTCCTCCCTCTCCACCCCTCCCTCTTCCTCCCTCCTCCCTCTCCACCCCTCCCTCTTCCTCCCTCCTCCCTCTCCATCGCTCCCTCTTCCATCCCTCCTCCCTCTCCACCCCTCCCTCTTCCTCCCTCCTCCCTCTCCATCGCTCCCTCTTCCTCCCTCCTCCCTCTCCATCCCTCCTCCCTCTCCATCCCTACCTCTCCACCCCCCTCTTCCTCCCTCCTCCCTCTCCATCCCCCCTCTTCCCTCCCTCCCTTTCTCATACCCTTCCCGTACCTGGCGACCAGCTGAGGAAAGACAGCGATGGACTCGTGCTCAGCTTGCCGGCCGCGCGATCTCCGTTCTCCCTCGTTGGCGACCGAGACGAAGGGAAGTCGAAGACACTCGACCCGGTTGGCGATCTCCCGTGGTGGGCGGAACGCGGCGAGTCCGGCACCCTCACAAACTGTCTTCCCGGAGCTGAGGAGGATGGGCTGCGAGGGATAGGCAACTTGGGGGAGCCGCTTGGAGAGGGATAGGGATCCTGGGCGGTTTGTGGACTCAGGCAGAGGGGAAGCGGCGCCGCCTCGTCGTCGGTCAGTTCTCCCGCGGGATCGCATCCTATCATGGAATCCAACTCTGTTAGAAACTGGAAGAGAAGTCCGCAAGTTATGCTTTAGATTCTCTTCTGGGAGAATGGCGCGGTTTTAGGTCGTCTTTTCTAAGAGAAAATGCCTTGGAGATTAACAGGTTATTATAGTGTGACGAGCGGAAATGCAGTCTAAGTAAAGATAGATATATATAGCGTAGCATATTTTAAAATAGTTGTACCCCAAAAAAGTACAAAAAGAAAACGATCAATCAACAAAAAATGGACAAGAACGAAATCCAAGCAGACAGTTTGACATTGCATTGGTCTCTCATTCAGTCAAGATCAAGACCTCGGGAGCGCGCAATTCCCTCACCTCCGCCTTCTGAAGGTCCTGGGCGAGGGAGAAGTAGCCGTTAGCAAGGGCAAGGTCACAGGGCGTCAGACCTCGACAGTTGGGTATGGTGAGAGCAGCTTCCCCGCCAGGCAAGTCGAACAACGCCCACGTAAGCGTTTCCAGTCCGTGGGCGGCGCTGAAATGTGTCCAGGAAGGATATTCCAGACCAGCTGCGCGGGGAGACGCAAGGACTTAGATCAGTGAGGAAAATCTAACACGTTTTCAAATCTGCTGCGATAGGATGGGTTATCTCCTTATTTGACTGGCTGACTGATTTATCGCAAATGGAAATAAAGACAACAAAGATAAGGAAATAAAAAGAATAGAAAATCAGAAAAAAACAGTAGAGCTAAAACAAAACGCCATGAAGCCTCAGTTGAGAAGACAGGTGTGACTTACTCTTCAAGGACACTCTTTGACTTACTCTTCAAGGACACTCTTTGACTTACTCTTCAAGGACACTCTTTGACTTACTTTTCAAAGACACTCTTTGACTTACTCTTCAAGGACACTCTGGGCCCGAGCGAAGACGGTGGGATACGTCCCTTCAGCAGCTCTGACAAGTGGTCGTCCAGGTCTCCTCTGGAGGTTGAGACTCCCATGCTCTAAGGAGAAAGAAGAATCCCACGGAAGAGTCTTTTGCATTAAGAATGTTATTTAAGCGACAAGAACCATTTTTCGAAGGGGACAAAGGAAGTAATTTCTGAGACGAGGGTGCTTAGCATACTGGTAGTAATAAATCTCCAAGAGCTTAAAGCAACTGAAGATGTACATAACTCGAAATAATTAATTTTGAACTGAAAAAAAATAAAAAATAAAAAATAAAAAACACTCAAACACATACACAAACGACTCGCAAACACCAACCAAGGACATGACCTCCAAAGGATAAGTGAAGGACTCCAGAATAGCCTTCAAGCTGTCGATCCTAGTCTCAACCTTGACCTTACGTGACCCAAGACTCACGTCGAACAGGTCAACCGTGACCGACAGTGTGCCAGAGGTCAGGCGGATGCTGTCTGGGAGATCGAAGGGTCAAAATCGTTAGGAGAATTGGGCAGACTTGTAGCACTATCTTGCTCTCCTTGATAGACAGGTAACGAAACAGATAAAGAAAACGAAACGGATAAAAAATTTGCCGATTGGAAACAGGTACAAACAAATACAAAACGCACATGGGGAGCAGAGAAGCAGATAAGAACATATAAATGAAAAAAAGAGAGAAGAGAGTTAAAAGAAAGACAAATGACTAGACAGATAAACACAAATACATATAAACATCCACTCAGAAGGCCATACCAGGAATAGCGACGCCCACTGCATAAGGGTTGAGTAAGGAGAGATGGTCAGCTTGGGTGTAAATCCCGCGTTCGGAATGCAGCTGAATTTTCACGTCTTGCTCGTGCAATATCTCCGTTTCCAGCAGAACGGTCAGGGTCGTCTGCTCCTGCGTGTGAAAGGGAGATAAGGAATTTTGTAACCTTTCGTAATATTAATGTTAGTTTTGGGTCGGTAACATTCAGAGAGAAACGGCTGGATCTTCCCTTATGGGCTGGCATACCCACTGGCTCTCTCTGCAATGATTGCAAGAAGGACCGAAGTCATTCTTCAAAGATTGAGATTAGGATACCGCTGTGCAAGGAGAGTAATAAACGCAATTGACCATAACAAGCGTTGCCGTGAGCATTGCAATACCCAAGATACTACCCCGGTGCACAGCCTTCTCAGAAAGGGACCCCTAACCACCGCCGTCGAGTTGGCGATGAGGCTGAGACTGTAGCTTATTTCTCGGAGCCTCCGCCCACAGGCAATCCGGATCCCACGATAAGCATCCAGTTGGGATAATCAGATGAGTCAGTTCTGACAGCTAAATCAGGCTTATGTAATGGGGCTCGGGCGAAGGTAGACGCCGCGATTCTGGCTGATCTAATGGTCTTAACAGTAACCTATACATCTGGACTGAATATAATGCTACTACAAGACACAGTTAACTTAGTTACCCCCAAAAAAAAGAAAGAAAGAAAAAAAATAAGTGAATGTCATTTACACTCGCGCATAGGCAAATAACGAACACCTAAAAAATGCCCTGTTACTTACGGTCGCATCCCTAATCCTTTGCCATTGCTATATGACCGTCGTAAGGTGCGAATAACAATGACAGTGCCGTAATATTTCTATTTTTTAGTAGACTTACCCTCGTCAACCATCCGCCATACGAAGGGCGTGGCAACCGTTCTAATAATATTTCGAAAAAAAGGCGGCCGGACGAAGCGAAAAACAAATGCGACTCGGGATGCGCCAATGCGAAGACTACGGCGAAGACTAGGGAGGGAAAATGACTAAGAATACGGCCGGTAGATGTCACTATACAAGAACAGAGGTAGGGCACGTACCCAAAACAATCGACTGGGTATCACTTGGAACTTCGCTTGCTCCACCTCCTTGCGGAACTGTCGTCCTCGAACTGGCCGCTGCGAGGAGGACCTGCAGGAGGGCGAGGATGGGAGATAGGAAGGCGACAGTAGGAATTCCAGAACCTTCACCATCTCCTCCAGGAGCTCCGAGATCGAGTTCAAGTTGATGGCGTCGAATCGTAAGGTTCGCCAAGTAGAGGGGGAGCCCAGGCCTAGAGGGGGGAGGAGGGGGAGGGTAGTAAGAGGGCAGGATTTGGAAGGAAGGAAAAGAAGGTGTGTGTGTGTGTGTGTGTGTGTGTGTGTGTGTGTGTGTGTGTGTGTGTGTGTGTGTGTGTGTGTGTGTGTGTGTGTGTGTGTGTGTGTGTGTGCGTGTGCGTGTGCGTGTGCGTGTGCGTGTGCGTGTGTGTGTGTGTGTGTATATGTGTGCGTGCGTGCGTGCGTGTGTGTGTGTATGTGTGTGTCTGTGTGTGTGTGTGCGTGCGTGTGTCTATGTGTGTGTACGCGTCTGTGTATGTGCGTATAAACACCACTACACCCTAAACCCTAAATGTAACACGAAACCCCAGAGCGAGCGAGCGGACAAGGTCTTCCTCCCTCCATCTCGCCTCACCTGACAGCTGTGCCGTTCTCAGCCTCGACTCGTCCAGGCCCCCCAGCAGTAGACACAGGATTCTCCGGGGTACAAGGACGTCCTTCAGACTCCTGCTGACGAAGGCATCGCCGCAGCATCGAACCAAGTTAGAGGACATCAACACCAGCTGGGAGAAGAAAAACGTAATACCCATCTACCGATATTGGCGTAAGTGATTCCAAAGTTTTTTTTTTTTTTTTTTTTTTTTTTTTTTTTTTTTTTTTTTTTTTTGAGAAGGGGGAGGGGGGTATTTCATCTGTAATTTAATAAAATGCGTGGTTTCTCTAATGCAGCGCATGTATGTCGATCACTTGCATCTGCGTTGCACTGATCCGACTCATGACAACCTGAATTATGATACCAATCGGTGTGATTATATAAAATCTAAACCGACCTGACTTCCTCCAACTTACCTGGATGTGAGCGCCTTTGGCAGCTTTGAAATCACTTTTGCTTCTCCCTCTGCCTCTCGTCACCGAGCCTTCCACACAGAACTCCTTCACGCTATGGATAAAGGCCACTATCATACTCGGAGCGATAACATCCTTTGCTTAGTTAAGACAAATATGTATACTCATTTTTACCCATATTTCATCCCCGACGCCAGAATTATCAACAGTCTTATGATTATCCTTTCTCCCTGTGTGCATAAACACACCAAACGTACACGAGGATGCCGTTGCAACTTAGAATGTTATGGGCACCAAGACCTCGTGTCAGGCATCCACTGGTACTCTGAGACGCCCCCGGGCCGTCATTACCTGATTCTGTGACTGTTCTCCTTCTTCGGTTTCATCTGCAGGAAGAAGTCGGTGAGGTAGTCCACCAGCGAGAACTCGGAGGCGTGGATTATCGCCACATCTGCTCCGCCTGAAGTGTTTTCTGTCCGGGTTTATATTTTTGGTTTTAATCCCCTTTTTTGTGTAGAGTTTGTGTGGGTTTATAGACGGCCTACTTTTTTATATTTTGGCTTTCTTTTTGGTGTGTGGTTCTTCATATTCTGGAGCGTAGTTTGTGTTTAGTAAATGGGCAAACTGTTGATAGTTAGGATCATTTTCATTTCCAAGGATTCCTTATTTTGTTTATTTTCGAAATGAAGAATTATCTGAATTATCTGAAATTCGCGGTATGAATGACTTGCTCTAATTAGCTGATCACAATTAGATACAATTCTTATATATGTAGATCAATCCCAAACTTTTATGCACAGAAAGTAAGAAAAAAAGCAATTTAAAGACGCAAATAGACGTGTTTACAGGGAGTGGTATCACGTGACATTTACTCATGGTTGCCAACGTTTGAAAAAAAAGCGCGGGACAGTTGATCGACAGTTGGTAATCCTTACTAATATATCTTCCTCATAGGCTGGCGGTATCAATGGCGTGTTAGAATTACCTGATCACACACGGAGTACCTTTAGTCAACAAAACTGTGTTTTTTCGAAAGATAGCAGCAGCCTTGGTTCAACTAGGGGCGGTTTTATATGCTTGTCCTATACGTGTGTGGAGCTTGATCGAAGATATGAGGAAGATTAAATAAGTTTGATATTTTCTGGTCATGCTTGCTTTATACTCGACTGCTTGTGACTTTGATTGATTAATTATACTCAGTTGAGAAGCAGCTGTCACGACGAGCACATCAGATTCATAAGAGTTTTAAAGGAGAGTCTATTGAACTTTACATGGAGTTTCTTACTGTTTGGAAAAAAAGACGATCTAAAAAAGAAAGAAAGAATTCATCCTGGCCTCAGAAAAGATAATAACAATCCAACAAGGCAGAGTTTTTTTCTTTTTTTGTCAATACGTAAAAAGTTTTGATCATCTTTGGGACCTGAAAGAATTAATTCCTTTAATGAAACGAAAAGAGAAGATTCAGGTAAGTCTATCATCCAAAATTTTCGTTTTCTTTGTTTCTTTGCATTTCACGTTCGCTTCCCACTCGGTCTCTAATCGCTGCGTTTAAATCATGCAGAAATATGCATGACGCATGACCAACCATCATGTATCATGCATTCGACCGTTTATGACCTGTTTCACAAAGTAGATTTAAATTAACTAGGTAAGCTTAGGTCCTAAAACAGAGGCTCTTAATGTGAGGATACACTAATAAAAACTTCTCTTTGTTTTGTAGTTGTTTCTATTGTGAGTTTATGAATGAAAAGCATTATTCATTCATCGAATCACATCATCGTAGAATGAGAAATTTGACGTTACGAGTTTCTTTAGTTGTTTTTTCTTCTATCAGTGGTGTGAGAGGATTTTTTTTTTAATAGTTTTTATTTATTTTTTTATTTTTTTAAGAGTCCTTATCAAAGGATATTGACGATAACACGAAGGCTTAGACGGTATGAAGAATCATCGAATAAATATTCTGAAAATGAGTCGTTCTTTTAGGAATTCACATAAGCCTGATATTGCTTATGATATTAACGGAATTATAATGATATGATCAATATTATATCATAATTATAATCAACCAACATACATCACAACTGTTAATACTACTACTACTAACAACAACAATAATAACAATATTAATAATGATTGCAATGCTGATAATAACACGCCAATTAAAGCAAAACTCACCAGTTAACGCTCCTATCATGAAAAGTTAAGAGGACAAAAATATCATGAAAGTAAAGAGGACAAAACTATCATGAAAAGTAAAGAGGACAAAACTATCATGAAAAGTAAAGAGGACAAAACTATCATGAAAAGTAAAGAGGACAAAACTATCATGAAAAGTAAAGAGGACAAAACTACCATGAAAAGTAAAGAGGACAAAACTATCATGAAAAGTAAAGAGGACACAACTATCATGAAAAGTAAAGAGGACAAAACTATCATGAAAAGTAAAGAGGACAAAACTATCATGAAAAGTAAAAAAAGGACAAAACTCAAAAACAGAAATATTCACCGCAAGAGCTTCCAGACTTCGGGTCACGACGTCGATGCTTTGACCTTGACCCAGAGCTGTCACCTTTGGCTGTCTTCTCAACACTCTTGTGTGTGTCAGCGCCACTGGAGGCTTGGCTGGTGTCAGAGCCTGCTGACGTTTGGCTCTTGCCGGTGTGGGAGGCGGCTGACACTTTTCTGGTGTTGGAAGTGGATGACACTTTTCTGGTGTTGGAAGTGGATGACACTTTTCTGGTGTTGGAAGTGGATGACACTTGGCTGGTGTCAAGTGCTGCATTGTCTTCCTTGGGGAAGCGGGGGGCACGGGGGGGTAGGGGGGGCTGGCCAGAGGGGAGGGCCGCTGAGAGAGCAATATGCAACATGAATAAGCGATGGAACATATAATGTAATGCATATTGATTAGTATGGTGATGGCTTGATTGATAATGACAGCTGTGGTAATGATGATGAATTATTAACAGTAATTAGTAATGATAGCTAAAAAAAAAAATACTCAGAGAGCACAAATATACATGCACCGCGCGCGCGCGCGCGCACACACACACACACACACACACACACACACACACACACACATATATATATATATATATATATATATATATATATATATATATATATATATATAGTATTATTTTCATTTCTAACACACACAAGGAAGCCGTATAGCGTTGTTTCTTTTAACATCTTTTTGGTGTTTCCTCTAGACACATACAACGTACTCTACCCCAAAATGCATATTAATGTA